>JAFEMH010007299.1:0-95266 GCA_022495995.1 Adenophora triphylla var. japonica
AAACTGAAGGCAATTGCCTCTTTATTCTAATGCTAAGTGTTACCCGGACACGTGTATCCGGGATCCGACACGCGACACGGATCCTAGTGTCGGATACAATTTTCTTAATAATTTTGGACACCGGGACACCATCCTAAATTTGGACACGGATACGGAATACGGTAATAAAGACACGGGTACGGGATGGGATAACGATAATTACCAAAATACTTGAGTTCATATCAAGAAAAATAACATTGAGTTCATACATTCAGATAACTATCAAAAACCAAATTAAGCAAAAAGTCTTAAATAACATGAAAATAACTAAATAACATTTTTTTTCATCAAATAAAAACAAGCAAATTTAAAGCCTCTATCACTATCAGCCTTTAAGATGTTATTTCTCTCTATAACCCCAAGGCCCAAACCAAATCCCAAAGCCCAAACCCAAAACACAAAACCCATTCCATTTAACCAAACCCTATTTTTTTATTTTCTCTCTTTCTTACTTTTCCCATTTCCCCTTCACTGATCGTCTGATCCCCCCCTCTCTCTCTCTTCCTCTCTCTCTCTCTCACACACACACACAAACGCTCCACTTCTCCATCTCTCACACAATTCATTTTGTCAATACCGCGACCCTTCTTCCCAAGCCATCCCTTCCCTTACGCCTGTCAAGATTCACAATGTTTTCTACGATGGAGCTCCTGGCCGATCTCAAGTTCCAACACTCCGGAAATTCAAAACCCACCACCTCCGCAATTTCGAACTCTCCAAATACCGAACAACAAATTCAGCGCCTTCACTTCCTCCTTCTCCTCAGTATAATCATTTTGTCGTTCCTTCTATTTGCCGTGTCCGATGGAAATTTTCCGTATCCGTGCTCTGGGATTTCATACCAAAGCCAGTTCTTATCGTAGTCGTGTCGACACCGGTATGACGCCAAAAATGGCAAGTCCGGTAAATACAAAGCTTCTAATGTGATACTACCCTAGCTTTCTGTTTCTAATCTCTCATTACTTTTCTATTCTTGCGAGCAAAAAAGAAAAGAAAACTTGACACTCGCCGCTATTATCCTGCTGGTAGGATTAATGTATTTGTGCAACTCCAACTTAATTTTTTTTTATAGCAATACAAGCAAACAATTAAATCAAATCAAATCAAAATTTAAGAAAAATGACAAAAATAGCCGTAGAATTCTTGACCACTAACCATCGTGAGAGGTAACTTAATTTCCTTTCTATATTGGCTGCTCTCTAACCTTTCCTAACTGAGAGCCGGTCCAATCAGCATTCCGGTAGAAACGAACTACACGAAGTTGTGCCCATCCCTTGTCGAGTTCAATCGAGCCTTTTATTCATCAGCAGCTGTGGAGGCGTAGGTAAAGCGCACCGCGACGGAGAAATTAGCAGAACCTGAAATCGTCGGTCCCCGTCGGAATTACCGTTGTTCCCGGGGCCGTGGTCGAAATTGAGGGAGTAACTGGAGAGGATCGTGACTGGAATTCGGGGCGGATCGCTTGCCTCCGCTCTTTGTCCTGACATCAGTGAAGCGGCAGCAAGCGTCTTCCAACGTGGACCGGGCGACGATCTCCGACCACTCAGGAAGCTTCTTAAAGGCGTTGATACTCCTCTGTTCCAGAAGGATCCATCATCCTTGAGTGTCGGATACATGCACTTTCTGCCACCAATTCAATCCGAGGGTGGTGGGAGGAAGATGATTATCGGTAAGGTATGCAAAAACAGCAATGCGGCGTTTGGAGAAGAGCATTTCTGCCGCATCTTTGTTCGCTTCCCGTATTTCTAGGAGAGAATTCACGGCCCTCCATCGCCATCAAAATTACATGTGTACAAACAACGGAAATATAGTCTTCATCAGCAATAATAAGTTTAAACATACCTTAATGTAAGCACAAGGAAGGGGTGGGCCAACACGTCCAACAGAAGGGTCATCCCACTCAGAAAAGGCAGCTCCAGCACAGGTCTCTGTAAACCCATATCCTTGACCAATAGGAGCCCTGAAGTTATTTGCAGAAATTTACACAGCAGAATTGTCATTTAGGGAAGATAAGTATATATCCACAAGAAGAAATATCATGTTTGTATGCCAGTTAGCTATTCTCCTAAACTAAAGAGATTCAATTCGTAAGAGATTATTTCTGTTACAAAGACATTAAATTATCATGTGGGCTCGACTTATTCCAAATGTGAACTAAAAGAAAGAACCTTGATGATAAATTGAAAAATTACCCCATGCAGATGTTGATAAATCGTTGTGTATCTGCAGATAAAGGAGCTCCGCCACAGAGCATGAAACGAATCTCTCCTCCAAGTATTGTTCAGATTTTCTTAAAAACAATGGCATCCCAAAATTGCTTCTCCACTCCCCATGCTCCAAACCAACTTCCTTCTACTGCTGCCAATCGCCGTTTATAGGCAATGTGAAAAAGTTTTTTGGCAATACCCCCCTTCTCTTCAACCTAAAGTGTATTTGAAGGAGAGTGAGACCGTGTCTCAAACCTTTAATAGGAATTAATCAAAGAGAAGTGAAAACTGAAAAAGTGAGATCTAATTTTTTAACTGCCTAGTTCAAACCTTCTTTACAACACCATCACGAACACGGTCTAAAATAGCTGGTACTGCCGCCATAAGGGTGGGGTTTCAACTCAGAAGCATCTCCCATGGTTCCCTTTTTAATTTTGTTAGACCCATCAGTTAATGTAAGGGCTGAGCCATAACCGATTGCAGCACCTGCTGTTAACATAATAGACTATAGAACCAGTGTCAATGACAAGACTATCTCAAATAGTAGGTTCACTCAACCAAGATCAACTGATGGTTTACCTCAGCAGCTAATTCGAAAACATGAGCAAGTGGCAAGTATGCCAGGTAGACCGTAGACATCACTACTTCCAAGTCTTGGAATCACTGTCATAACTGCAGCTGTAGTGGCTACAATGTTCCCGTGCGTCATCATTACTCTCTAGATTATCAACATGAATGTCAGAGCATTGAAGCAAGACAATGATATTTAAAATAACAATTCAAAGTAATGTCAATTACATCAGCTGCTCTTAATAGCAGTTTAAAAAAGTGAAATATATTTCGTATTATTTCATGATGTACAAATTAGATCCTTTCTTAAATTTTTGACCGGTCAATAGTGACTCTTTTTTCTGAAACCGATAAAATTCCGTTAAAAATGGACTTGTGGGCTCAAGCAAAGGATATGCTGTAAGGGAGCTAATAAAAGCAGTGGAGAGTCAACAGGTTGTAACAGAACATCTGCATTGAGAGGTCGTAGCCACATTTGATACATGCACAAGTCCCCTTTTCGTTTCAAACTTTGGGGAGCCATACAGATAGTCGACTGACTTGCTCTAAGGTCCCTTATATTTTATTCTTGATGCAATATTGTTTTAGTTCGTGATATTCCATATATTGTTAACTGATTTTCCATATCACAACCCTCCTAACCCTGTGCATTTCGCCACACAGAAATACTACCTCCGTCCCTAAATGAATGTCCAAAATTCACTTTGAGGGACATTTGTGAATATGTTTAAATAAAACGTTTTTAGTACCATAAGTACGTAAAAGCCCTCAATGATCTTACTATATTGCATCACAAGTCTAAGTGTGCATTAGAACTTGTTGTATGATGGAGGATTTGGTAACTCTCCCAAATTTTGTACAATCATTTTGGGACAAAGTTTTTTTGCAAATTTAGGCATTCATTTAGGGACAGAAGGTTAAGTAAATAAACAAAAAAGTAACCATCAAACCAAGACTTTCCAATGCCAAAAGAGATTGCATAGATTAAGACGTGTCATATCGTAGCTCAAAAGGTAGCATTTGAATTCTCAATAAGCAACTAAACACTCTCACTGCATACTTCTTGCATGAATCAACTCTTGCACCGATCCCAAACATATAAACCTAACCTTAGTGTAGTTACACTACCAAAAAGCTGATAAAATTCTGAAAAGAACCTGATGCTAAGGCAGTACCTGTTTTGGTCGACGTGCTGGGCAACAACATGCAACCTGCCGGACTTAGTGGTCTTAGGTCGTGCCCCAGTTGACTCACCTGAAGACAAAGGGACAGCGACAGCTTCTGTGTGATCCCCATCAATGTTTCCAACCAAACCTTCTGCTGGAAGCAGAACTCGCTGTTAAAAACCACAATGATATCAACAGGTTGTCAAACAAGATGAAGAACAGTAAAACAATAATAAAACTGGCAATAACTTGCCTCCTTCATAGAGGTATAACCGCTCCCTGTATAAAGGAAAAAAAATACTATAATTGATGATAACACACAAATGAAGTGATTTTGAGATGGTTGGTTCTTCTCTAACCATTTCATGTTCTGTTCGTTACACAAACTTTCTCTCAGAATTGAACAATCAGAATACAAATACTCTCTTGGCGTGTAATCAATCTGAAATCCCTTATCCCTCCATGCATAGCCAAGTCATCATAGAAATGTAAAATTGAAAAACAATTACAAATTTCTCATCAAATATATCCTATATCCACATCTCAAGGGAAAGCAAGTGCAGATTTCTATTACTCATAAAAAATCATTAAGAATTCCAAAAAGGGTTTTCAATTTCAAAGCCCTAAATTTTAGGGATTTAGAAATTTGGGGAATTGATTTTAGGATCAGAGGGAGAGAAATAAGTACCTTAACTTGGTCTAAACAGCGTCGAACACCGGACGGAGAGGGATAGCCGAGCTCCTCGTGAGCGTCGTCGTCTCTTCCTTGTTCCAGGATGGCTCTAGTTGTTGGCTACCATCGAAATTGGGTGGTAATTGGGGTGAAATCTGAGGTGATGGAGAAGGATTCACCGGCAATCGCATGGAGGATGAAGAAGGCCGGGTATGATGCGGGGGTTAGGGAATCGATAG
The DNA here is from genome assembly GCA_022495995.1 of Adenophora triphylla var. japonica. Classification (NCBI taxonomy): domain Eukaryota; kingdom Viridiplantae; phylum Streptophyta; class Magnoliopsida; order Asterales; family Campanulaceae; genus Adenophora; species Adenophora triphylla. The sequence goes on from JAFEMH010007299.1 coordinate 4,895, forward strand.
AGAGGGAGAGAGTGTGTAGGGATATGGGAGAGAAGAGAGACAGCAGCAGATCCGGAAGGATAGAGAGAGAGAGAGAGCGGCGAATCTGGAAGGAGAGAGAGAGAGAGATGTGTTGCCTCAAAAACAAAAAAAAACAAAAAAAAACAAAAAAAACAAAAAAAAAAAAAAAAAAAAAAAAAAACTTTACTAAACGTTTACTACCATAGCAGCAATCTTAATAATAAGGGCTATGTAAATTTTTACTAAGGTAGTATTTTTTTAATATGCGCTATGTCAGTTAATTTTTTTATTATTATTATTTTATTGTCTTGATTATTAAATTTGAAGATGAGAATGCGTTATATAAGTTTACACCTTAGATAGCGTTTTTTTAAAGTGCTATCTAAAGTACGTTTCCTAAAATCCAATCTGTACTAGTGACCAGTGTATCGTCAGAGTGATAATGATCGTCGAATTTTGACGAGCCATAAAGGGCCCCACCCTGTTCGAAACTATATAGAGTGAGAAGTGCTTTAGTAGTGTTGGATAAGGGTGGTGAGCATTTGTATGTTGTGTATATCTTGCCTTGGACGCAAAATTGGTAGTCTTGGACATCAATGCTGCATTGGTCAGGTGCACTACTAGAAATCGGGTCTTTAGCGACGGAATTATCAGCGGCGAAATTGTTGAGTTTTGAGGTTATAAATGCAGCGGAAGATTTAACAAAGAACATCAAAACCCTAGCCCTAAGATCCGTCTAGCATGAAGAGATTAAAAATATATATGAAATAGAATTTACATACCTTGAATGTGATTTGTTTGTTCAAAATAGATCTCCAATAGCGAATCTCAAAACGAATCTCAAAAACTGTTGATGAAGGTTTTTGATCTTCTCCTTGTTCTTTACCTTGTGATGAATCGACGATCGAAGGCTTCAAGCTTTTGGTGATAAAGTAATCACCATCTATGCTTATCAAAGGGTTCTATTTATATCAAATATAAATCCCTAACTATTAGGGAGAGAATCCTTGTCAAAAACCAAAACCAAATCTGCCAAAGAAAACGTGTACGGACTGTTTTTTACCGTTGGCACGAGTCGTGCCTTATGGCCAAGTGTGTCGCGCTACCAATCGAGCCAGAATCTCAGTTTGCAAAATCAAAGGGCACGAGTCGTGAGCACGACTCGTCCCGTAGGGCACGAATCATTCCTTAATGACTGCTCACTGATTCTGTCGTCCCTTCCCAAGGCACGACTTGGGCCAGAACGGGACGAGTCGTCCCCTGAGCCCAGATTTCACCCTTTTAGCCATTTTCAATCAGTTCTTTTGTGTGTGACCATTTAGGAATTATATTTTATGTTGGTAGTGAGTTGAAACATCAATCTCACAAGACATAAGTGACTTCTAGCAAATCATTATTTCCACCCAATTAAATATAACATCAAAGCTTGATTCCTTGATAATCAAATGTCACAATCCCTTTGTCCATGATGTGAAATTGAACATGAGTCATGGCCTACGTCAACTCATTCCATTCAATGCTTTATCGATTCCGAATATGTTGATAATCCAAATGCATTTGATCTCTATCAAATCACTTGATTGTGGCCACACATTTCATCAACATCATTCATCGAGGGGCCCAAGCAAACATCTCTCTTCATAAGAGGGATAAATCCCGTCTTGACTTATCATTCTTCCCTACATGAATCCAATCGTGCTAACATAACCCTTATTGCTATCCGATTAAAGATAGTGTTAGACTATATTAAACGCAACATTCATCATGTGGAAGACGATGATAATCTCAGGTACTAAGGATTCCAATGACACGACTATCATGAGATTTACTCATGACAATCGACCATATCATAATTCTCATAAGTAGGTCAAGCCCAGTATTCGTTCTCTAGCAAGTATCCATAAGTGTAATGTGTATCTCCATGCATATAATCATCTCCATGATTATCCATTACCTACTTATACTAGTTGTTCATAGCAACTAGGGACACAGTTCAATATAATAAACATGCAAACATATAGTGAACCAAATAAACATGTACTCTATAATAAATGATGAAGATGATACATAACGGTTCAAGTTAAACATAACTATAGCCTAGGGCATTACACCAACAATCTCCCACTGGCACTAGGTTCCATCTATGTATCGAATACCCATGGACCTCACATGACCATCATGCTTTGCTTGCGCGAGGGGCTTTGTAAGCGGATCCCCAATGTTATCATCGGTTGATACTTTGCATATCTTAACGTCTCCCCGATCAATGAACTCTCGAATGAGATGGAAACGTCTAAGTATATGTTTGGATCGCTGATGTGACCTTGGTTCCTTTGCTTGCACAATGGCACCATTATTGTCACAATAAAGTTCCACCGGATTAGTGATACTTGGAACAACTTTCAAGTCACTAATGAGCTTCTTGATCCAAACTGCCTCCTTAGCTGCATCGGATGCTGCTATATATTCGGCCTCAGTAGTAGAATCGACAATAGTACTCTGCTTGGAACTCTTCCAACATATCGCACCTCCGTTAAGCATAAACACAAATCCCGACTGCGATCGGAAATCATCCTTGTCGGTTTGGAAGCTAGCATCTGTGTAACCTCTTACAACAAGATCTTCTTCCATTCCTCCAAAGACCAAGAACGCATCCTTAGTCCTTCTTAAGTACTTAAGGATTGTCTTGACTGCCATCCAATGGCTCTCACCAGGATCAGATTGGTATCGACTCGTCATGCTCAAAGCATACGAGACGTCGGGTCTAGTACAAATCATAGCGTACATGATAGATCCAATAGCCGAAGCATATGGAACATCATTCATCCTCTTTCGCTCATCAGTTGTCTTAGGATACTGAGTCTTACTAAGAGTGACTCCATGACCCATTGGCAAGTTACCTCTCTTAGAATTTTCCATTTTGAATCTTCTAAGAACCTTGTCAATGTAGGTACTTTGACTAAACCAATTATCCTCTTCGATCAATCTCTATAGATCTTGATACCAAGGATGTAAGCGGCTTCGCCCATATCTTTCATTGAGAAACACTTTCCTAACCAAGACTTGACAGTCTGAAGCACAGGAACGTCGTTTCCAATGAGTAAGATATCATCGACATACAATAAGAGAAATAGTACTACGCTCCCACTGAATTTCATGTATATACAAGGTTCATCTTCGTTCTTAACAAAACCAAACTCTTTGATTTTCTCGTCAAACCGAAGATTCCAACTCCTAGAAGCTTGCTTCAATCCATAAATGGATCTCTGCAACTTGCACACCTTGTTAGAATTTCTTGTATCCACAAAACCTTCGGGTTGTGTCATATACACATCCTCAAGTAGTTTTCCATTAAGGAAAGTGGTTTTGACATCCATTTGCCATATCTCATAGTCATAATACGCAGCTATGACAATCAAAATTCTAACAGACTTAAGCATGGCAACAGGCGAGAAGGTTTCATCATAGTCTACACCATGAGTTTGCCTATATCACTTTGCTACAAGCCTAGCCTTGTAAGTATGCACCTTCCCATCCATGTCAGTCTTCTTCTTGAAGACCCACTTGCACCCTACGGTTTTTACACCTTCGGGTGGCTTAATCAAGTTCCAAACTTGATTATCCGACATGGATTGCAATTCGAATTCCATGGCTTCTAACCACTTATCCGAATCGGGATCGGACATCGCCTCTTGATAGGAAGTAGGTTTGTCATTCTTAATGACTTCCACTTCATTACTTTTCGACACGAGAAACCCATATCTCTCGGGTACGGATCGTAACCTATCCGATCTACGATGGACTTGTGGATCTTGAACCGGTTCCACAACTTCTTGTGGACTTGGTTCAGTCTCTACTATCGGTTCCATGTTATTTTCGGGTTCTTGAATTTCTTCAAGATCAACTTTACTCCCACTAGTTCTTTATTGAGAAACTGTTTCTCAAGAAAGGTACCATATTGAGCAACAAACACTTTGTTCTCAACGCGGTTGTAAAAGTAATACCCTTTGGTTTCCTTAGGGTAACCAACGAAAATAACCTTGTCAGATTTAGGTGCTAACTTATCAGAGACAAGTCTCTTCACATAAGCTTCGCAATCCCAAATCTTCATGAAAGACAAACTAGGTTTTCTTCCATGCCACATCTCATGTGAGGTTTTAGGAGCCGATTTAGTAGGGACTCTGTTTAGTGTGAACGCAGCAATCTCTAATGCATGTCCCCAAAAGGATATAGGAAGGTCTACTTGACTCATCATCGAATGAACCATATATAATAGGGTTCTATTCCTCCTCTCGGAAACACCATTCCATTGTGGAGTTCCGGGTGGAGTCAACTTTGAAACAATTCCACAGCTTTTGAGATGATTGTCAAACTCTTGGCTCAAATACTCACCACCACGATCGGATCGAAGTGCTTTAATTGTTTTGCCAAGTTGATTTTGTACTTCATTTTGAAATGTTCTAAACATCTCTAACAATTCACTTTTGGACTTCATCAGATAGACATAGCCATATCTAGATTAGTCATCGGTGAATGTAATGAAATACCGAAATCCTCTCCTAGCAATGCTGCTCATTGGTCCGCATACATCAGTATGTATTAAGCCCAATAAGTCACTAGCCCTTTCACTACTCTTAGTGTAAGGTGGTTTGGTCATTTTTCCCAATAAACAAGATTCGCATATCTCATATGATTCATAATCATGTGAGTCTAACATTCCATCTTTGTGGAGTTTAGAGATGCGTTTCTCATTTATATGACCAAGCCGGCAATGCCACATGAACATGTTGTTCACGTCATTCGGTTTAGACTTCTTGTCCACATGATAAACATTTTCAACATTATTTTGTTTCTCATTAACATCAAGAACATAAAGACCATTAAATGAATTTGCAATACCATAAAGCATATCATTTAAATAAATATAAAACTTCTTATTTGCAATAAGAAAATTATACCCCTCATTATCCAAACAAGAAACAAAAATAATATTCCTACTCAAATCCGGAACATAGTAACAATTGTTCAAAACAAGTACTAAGCCATTAGGTAAAGTTACATCATATGTCCCTACGGCTAATGCAGCAACTCTTGCTCCATTCCCAACACGTAGGTGAACTTCACCTTGTTTGAGTAGCCTTATATTCCTTAGTCCCTGCACATTTAAACAAATGTGAGATCCACATCCGGTATCTAATACCCATGAACTAGAAATAGAAAGGAAAATATCTATCATATAGATACCTGAATCAGAAGCAATCGCATTGCCCTTCTTCGCCTTTAGGCCTTCCTTGTAAACCTTGCAGTTGCGCTTCCAATGACCAACCTCTTAACAATGGTAGCAAATCGCATCCTTTTGAGACACTTTGGGAGCCTCTCCAGCAACGACAACTTTTGCCTTAGGTTTAGCAACACTTGTTTTACCTTTGCCATCTTTCTTGAACCCTTTGCCTTTGTTAACCATTAACACAGTATCGGTTCGAGACTTCTTGATATTATTCTCTGTGGTCTTAAGCATCGCATGCAATTCCGAGAGATTCTTATCCATGTCAGTCATGTGATAGTGCATAATGAAATGACCATAACTTTCAGGCAATGAATTTAATATCAAATCCGTGGCGAGTTCCAAACTCATCGGATTACCAAGCCTTTCGAGACGCTCAATGTGACTCTTCATCTTAAGGACATGAGCTCCCACCGATTGCCCCTCTTGCATCTTGCATGCAGTTAGGGCCTATACCACATCAAACCGCTCATTTCTTGCTTGCACTTGAAACATTTCCTTTAAGTGCTCAGCAAGATCGAATGTTGTCTCTATGTGCTCAAGGACCTTCTGAAGAGCCTTAGACATAGTGGCAAGCATAAGGCATGCAACATCTGTAGAATCATCAGTATGTTTCTTATGTGCATCCCTACCTGCCCTAGAAGCATTTGCAGCAGGCTGAGGTGGAAGGGGTTCATCGAGAACATACAGTTTCTTCTCTTGTCTTAGAACAATTCTTAGGCTTCTGATCCAATCAGAATAGTTTGTATCGCTCTCCTCAAGCTTGTCCTTCTCAAGAACTGATCCCAGTGACAGGGATTGATTATTGTGAGTAGCCATTCTACAATAAAATATGCAAACAATATAAACATATATCAATATCAACACATTTATCATCTAAGAGAAAATAATGTATTTCTTAAATACTCCCACTAAATTATACACCTTCAAATACAAACATGTATCATATAATCATAGTAGGCTAAGATTCATATTTCACTTGATTTTGGTTTAATTGAGTCAATGCCCGAAATCAAGCTATTTAGGTAGAAACATCAATCATATCACTATATGACTCTTAGATCTTTTATGAGATTTTCTTAGACATCATATGTCAAAAACATGTTTTAAATCTCATCTATGCCTTGGATCAAATCTCATTTGAAAGCACCAATTAAGTCAAAATCTTTTTCAAACGCATGAGACATGGAACGATGCACCTAACTAAGTCAAAACTACATCAACCATTATCTCATCTTGATCACAAATTAAGATATAAGATGCACCCAACTGAGTCGAAACTACATCAAATACCCTAAAATATCACAAGTGTTCTAATCAAGGAATGACATAAGACTTAAATATTTTAGAAGGTTTTACATTGTAACATAGATCTCATGTGAACATAATCATGAACATAGGGCTTCACAAAATTTCATACAAACACTTTGATTTCAATTTTGAGAAATTACAAATCTAAATAATCATATTAATAGATCAATAACCTATACGATAAACTAATCAAATTAATCCATCATTAATCATGAACATGGCATATCATATATACTTGTTTTCTCTAAACAAAACACATAAAATCTAGATCTATTTCATATAGCATGGATAGCAATTAATCACATTAAATCTAGCATGCCAATTTCAATCCTAATCATGGCAAGACATGGCTCTGATACCACTGTTGGGTTTTGGGGTTACAAACGCAGCGAAAGATTTAACAAAGAACATCAAAACCCTAGCCCTAAGATCCGTCAAGCATTAAGAGATTAGAAATATATATGAAATAGAATTTACATACCTTGAATGCCATTTGTTTGTTCAAAATAGATCTCCAATAGCAAATCTCAAAACGAATCTCAAAAACCATTGATGAAGGTTTTTGATCTTCTCCTTGTTATTTACCTTGTGATGAATCGACGATCGAAGGCTTCAAGCTTTTGGTGATAAAGTAATCACCCTCGATCTATAATCCACAGTCGAACGGACCAAGAACGCTTCTTGTTTGATTGCTAGATGATCCCGATTATTGAAACGTTTTTCAATAATCAATGTCTAAAAGTGTATTGATCTTTGTTTCTCAATCTAGATCTCAATTTTAGTGTTTCATAAACCCTAAAATTTCATATGTTTTTGACTGATCAAAGGGTTCTATTTATATCAAATATAAATCCATAACTATTAGGGAAAGAATTCTTGTCAAAAACCAAAACCAAATCTGCCAAGGAAAACGTGTACGAACAGTTTTTTACCGCTGGCACGAGTCGTCCTCAAGAGCACGAGTCGGGCCTTATGGCCTAGTGTGTCGCCCTACCAACCGAGCCAGAATCTCAGTTTGCAAAATCAAAGGGCACGACTCATCTCGTAGGGCACGAGTCGTACCTTAATGACTGCACACTGATTCTGTCGTCCCTTCCCATGGCACGACTTGGGCCAGAACGGGACGAGTCGTCCCCTGAGCCCAGATTTCACCCTTTTAGCCATTTTCAATCCGTTCTTTTGTGTGTGACCATTTAGGAATTATATTTTATGTTGGTAGTGAATTGAAACATCAATCTCACAAGACATAAGTGACTTCTAGCAAATCATTATTTCCACCCAATTAAATATAACATCAAAACTTGATTCCTTGATAATCAAATGTCACAATCCCTTTGTCCATGATGTGAAATTGAACATGAGTTATGGCCTACGTCAACTCATTCCGTTCAATGCTTTATCGATTCCGAATATGTTGATAATCCAAATGCATTTGATCTCTATCAAATCACTTGAGTGTGGCCACACATTTCATCAACATCATTCATCGAGGGGCCCAAGCAAACATCTCTCTTCATAAGAGGGACAAATCCCGTCTTGACTTACCATTCTTCCCTACATGAATCCAATCGTGCTAACATAGCTCTTATTGTTATCCGATTAAAGATAGTGTTAGACTATATTAAACGCAATGTTCATCATGTGGAAGACGATGATAATCTCAGGTACTAAGGATTCCAATGACACGACTATCATGAGATTTAATCATGACAACAGACCATGTCATAAATCTCATAAGTAGGTCAAGTCCAGTACTCGTTCTCTAGCAAGTACCCATACGTGTAATGTGTATCTCCATGCATATAATCATCTCCATGATTATCTGTTACCTACTTATACTAGTTGTTCATAGCAACTAGGGACACCGTTCGATATAATAAATATGCAAACATATAGTGAACCAAATAAACATGTACTCTATAATAAATGATAAAGATGATACGTAACGATTAAAGTTAAACATAACTATAGCCTAGGGCATTGCACCAACAAGAATTATTCCGTCACTATATAGTGGCGGAATAGAAGTTATAGCGACGGAATAAATTAGGTACCGACTTTACCGACGGAATTTCATTCCGCCGGTATATTCCGCCGCTAAAAATAAATATTCGTCGAATATTCGTTCCAATACCGCCACTAATGTATGTTCGACTGGTCTTCGAGATGTTAGTTAGTAGTGAAAATTTTTACAAAAAGTTATAAAAAAAAGTTAAGATTTTTTAAAGAAATGAAAATATATAATAGGAAAAAGAGAGACGGACAATAGCATTTACGTTTTTATTTTATTTTTAATTTTTTTGAATAAATAAAACAATTTGTGATGTCAGTTAGTAGTGAAATTTTTTACAAAAAGATATATAAAAAAAGTTAAGAATTTTTAAATAAATGAAAATATATAATAGAGAAAAGAGAGACGGACAAAAGCATTTACGTTTTTTTTTTTTTTGATAAATAAAATAATTTGAGATGTCAGTTTAGTAATAAATTTTTTACAAAAATTTATATAAAAAAAGTTAAGAATTTTTAAATAAATGAAAATATATAATAGAGAAAAGAGAGACGGGCAATAGCATTTACTTTTTTAATTTTTTTATTCTTTTTTTCTGAATAAATAAAAATATTTGAGTGTTAGTTAGTAGTGAAATTTTTTACAAAAAGTTATTTAAAAAAAAGTTAAGAATTTTTAAAGAAATGAAAATATATAATAGAAAAAAGAGAGACGGACAATAGCATTTACTCTTTTTAATTTATTTTAATTTTTTTTTTGGATAACTAAAACAATTTGAGATGTTAGTTAGTAGTCAAATTTTTTATAAAAAATTATATAAAAAAAGTTAAGAATTTTTAAATAAATGAAAATATATAACAGAGAAAAAAAAGACGGATAATAACATTTACTTTTTAATTTTTTTTAATTTTTTTTGGATAAATAAAACAATTTGAGATGTTAGTTAGTAGTGAAATTTTTTACAAAAAGTTATATAAAAAAGTTAAGAATTTTTAAATAAATGAAAATATATAATAGAAAAAAGAGAGACAAACAATAGCATTTACTTTTTTAATTTTTTTAATTTTTCTTTTTTGGATAAATAAAAAAAATTGAGATGTTAGTTAGTAGTGAAATTTTTTACTAAAAGTTATGATGCTGCAAGAATCGTGCTTATCGATCTCCGTCCAGCCGCAAGATTGATCACCTGACTTCTTTGACCTGAAAACAGAACCCACGACTAGCCGAAATGGTCTCCGGCGAAGACCCTCGAGCGTGAGAGTAAGTATGGTGTATGGAGAGCTTATAAAATATAATGAACAAGAGTATTCAGAATACCAAATAGCAATTACCTTCGAACGGTTGATGTTGTCATGTATTTATAGGCGTTTGTGAGAGATATAATTATAATAGGATCGTATTGAATACCTTGAATCATGGGTCAGATTCGTATGAGAGATCGTGTTCATATATAACTCCCGATCTGTAGGGAGTTTGTTATGGAAAGAGTTGTATACACGCCTGAATTCTGTAGGTCGACGTACTTTTTGTTAGGTCGAGGTTGCCTGTTGGATCTAGGTCGACCTGACTGAATAATAGGGTCGGATGATAACCGAATAGAATCTGGATCGTATGTTGGACGATAGCTAGGTCGGGACCAAGTAGGTCGGACAATGAGCTAGGTCGACTGATCTTTGACGATGGGCCTTGGGTCTTGTAATCATTGGGCCTAGCCCACTGAGAATGTGGTGGCGATAATATATAAACAACTGGGCTTGCTCATTGGGCCTTGCCCGTCACTTTTATTCCGTTCAGTGGCCCCCAACTTTTTGAGTTGTCTTTGTCGACCAGGAAGTTATAAGAATTTTTTGATGAAGATTTTGAGTAGGTCACAGGTAGATGCTCGAAATGATGGTTGGTCGACCAATGGTGACGTGGCTCAATTCTGGCCTTTGAGAGCTTCGACGGTCAGATACGTTGAAGCGCCGAATTTTTGTAATGATTACCCGTTTTGACGTTTGGGACAACCGCCTTGGAAACCGTTTCGCCGCATTAATTGTAAGGGAACCGTTTGAAACCCCTACTTCTCCAAATCAATTAAGGAAAGATATAAAAAAGGAAAACCTTTTCTTTTCCGAATTTTTACCATCTCTGAATTTTGAAAATTCTTCAGCAAGAAAAGCATCGCAGCAACTGGTATCCTCAACGTAGCTGGACCTTCGTTTCTTTGTAACAAACCCTTCTTCGTCAAAACCGATTAAGGTACCCCTCTCATCTCCTTGATTTTAGGTTTAATTTCTGTTTTTCCTTCAATTCCGCCATGGCTAGGACCTTTAGTAGTGAACCTGGAGCTTGGTATGGCTATTGCGCTGTGAACCGTAGGGTATATAAATGTCTAGGGGAATGTGGAAGGAGATGTCCATTGAGGAGTGTGTTATCATTCCGGCTAGGTGGGGCTTGCGTTTCAGAGAACTTGAGCTTCCCGTAGGAGATGAATTAGGCGATTTGGCTATTGACGACCCACGAATCGTTGGTTTCCACCTTTTTCATGAACTGCTAGATCACCTAGTGTTGTGTTACATTAGGGGACCCCAAAAACCTTATTTCCTTAGGAATAGTCAAGGCTTCCCAGGGGAATCTAGGTCGCCCTTAAGTAGGTTGCATGAGTCTGTATATAGGAATGATTCCCCTGTTTCTTCTTCTTCAGATATGTCGACCCAGGCATCAGCGAGCTCTTCCTCAGGCAGGATCGTGGATGCATTTTGCTCGACTGCTGTGCCAAGTCGCAATGAGAGGGGGTACGTGGCCCCTAAGCCAGAAACTGGAAAGAAGGGTTCTGATTCCAGGCTGGAGCTTCTCTATAACTTTTTTGAGGTAAATAAGGGGGACTACCAACTCACTCATGTCACTGCCAAAGAGAAGAAAGCCCACGGATGGGAGCATTGGGCATTGAACCCCAACAGAGTGGCCTTCTTTTATGGCCAGTTTGAGGCCTGATTAAGACTCCCACTCGATCCTTTTATATGTGAGTTTTTAGAGTGCACAAATGCCGTTCCAATGCAGATAGGGGCCAATTCTATAAGGGTCTTGATCTGTTTTACCATGGTGTGTTGCTTCATAGGATATGAACCCTGTATGAAGGTTTTCAGGGAGTTCTTCAAGGTGGTTTTTGATAAGAAAACTTTAGGATATAGTACTCCAGCTAGGACTAAGGCCCCCAAGCTGTTTGTAAACTTGCCCGATAAGGTGGCGGGTTGGAACACCCATATGATCTTGGTCGAAAGTCGATCTGGCTGGGAATTTCCTCTGCCCAATGATGAATCGAGGGAGCTGACAGAGGAAGAATACTGGGCCCCTGATTGGTGTAAGGAGTTGTCTGACAGGTTGCGCTTGATAGCTGGTAGGAGACCAATTAGCTGGGACATGTTGAGGAGTAATAAGAATAATTTTATACAGGCTGGGATGTTGTTGGGAGATGAAGACGTGGTTCCCTTAGCTCTGATAGTGAGAGGTCCTATGTATCCTGACTGGGTGATCCATGCCTTAGGTAAATTCTCTGACAAATGCCAACTCTGCCGGAAAACCCCAGACTATTTTAGGACCAACAGAGAGCATGTTGTTGGTAAACTATTGTACCCTGCTCCTTTTGTTTACTTGACAAATTTTTGCTTACTCGACAATTTTTTGCCTACTCGACAATGATTTGCTAACTTTTTCTTTCTTTTTTTTGTAGTACTTACTCCTGAACAACAAGCGAACATGGTTCGTATTGTGAGCACCGGCCAGCGGAAGAAAAGCGCCAGGGGCCATGGTGCAGCTAATGCTAGAGCGGGCAGAGAGAAGGAGGCCGAGGATAGAAATAAACTTTTGCCCAAGGATGGTGTGGGGATGGTCCCTATCGAGGAACTTGAGACTGCAGACCCCGTAAACACTGACTCCCCCAAAGATCAAGCTGCTGGAATTGAAGTGACTGAGCAAAACCTTGGGCCAATGCAAGAGGATCCCTCATCTAGGGCGAAGACGCTTGTGGTCGATCTTGATGACGATGAGGAAGAAGAAGACACCCGCCCTTTTAATACGAAGAAAAGATCCAAGCCCAACCCCGTATCTCCGAACAAGTGGATGCTATCGCGGCCAGCTTCTCAAATTTCGCCTCGTACTATCCTAGTCTCATACCCCGAGCTAGTTCAGGCTCGCGTGGATAAACTGAGCGATGTTCCTTTGCTCACTGGAGTAGATAGCTCTTGCAGGGAGTATCATAAGCTAGAGTTTAGAAAAGTAGTGGTGAGATGGGCTGCTGATCAGGAACTCGTAAGCAAGCTTACTGACAAGGGCTAAACTGCTGAGATGTTCAAAGCCAGATCGGGGCTGGTCCATTCTGAGGTAATACTTTAAGTTTTTACATAATTATCGTTCTTCCTCCTTGCTCGCATTATTCATCTTAATCAAGTTTTAGTCGATCTGATCCTTTGGTTTTCTTGCTGTAGGCTCTTGCCATAGTCCAGCTGGCTATGAGCTATTGGAAAGCAGCAGAGGAGAGAGAGAAGCTGGCCCTGACCATGCATGCTCGAAAATCCGCTGAGCTAGAGAAGCTGGAAGGAAAGTATGCCGAGCTGGAAGAGAAGCATTCCGACCTGGATGCTTCCTATGATGCCATGAAGATGGTCAAAGATGATGCCTTGAAGGACAAGGAGGAGGCATGGGGCAAGCTCGGGAAAGCTCAAAAGGAGCTCGATGTAGTCAAGCTGGATAAGGAGGCGGCCAAAGCTGAGCTTGAGATGACCAAGAAGATGCATCATAGTCGAGATGAATTTTTGACTAAATTGAATGAGGACCACAACATTGCTCGAGCCAAATGGAAAGAAGAGGCCGATGCCAAGGCCAATGCTGCTGTAGAGGCATATAAGGATAGTGATGAGTATTTTAACAACATTCAGAGCCAAGCCTTTACTTTTTATGATGTCGGTCGACGCCACATGGCTCGACGTATTCTGGTGGACCCCTCCGTCGACATTCCACTTCAACAATTGGCCAAATGGGCTTCTGAGGAGCAGTATGACGTGGTTGCTCGTCAAGGTCACCCTCTTGTCCCTTATAATGACAATGATCTAGCTGCCCTTGCTGAAGAAGATGCTGAGATGGAGGCTGAGCCCTGGGTCGTCCCACCTGTCGAACCAGTAAATTTTAATGCCATGCTTAAAGAGCTTGAGAATCCAGATGAGCTGGCACTGGATGCTTATACCTCAAGATATGTTTTTTCTGAATCTGGGAAGCTCAACCTTGTACAATAGCAAGAAGAAGAGCCCGAGCAGTCTGCTGGTCATCAAACTGAAGTCGACAATCGAACTAATGACGACCCAGCAACCTGAAATTTCTTGAAAATTTGTTTGGTACTGTAATGAAACAAGTTTCAAAACAATCTTTTCATTTTTTATTTTATTTATGTATCAATGCCTTGGCCCAGCTTTTTGGGAGGCATCATAACTTGACCCTTTTTGTTTTGCTTAAGTCCTGACCCCTTTTTGGGGGACTTGCTTTATCTTTAATCGTAGTTGACTTTACATTTGAATCTTTTTGGCCCTTGATCCCTGTATGAATGTATGTCGAACTAGATTGACTATAAATGGATTAGTTACAAGCTTTTTTGGTCGGACTAGTTTAGGAACCAAAGTCGACCTAATACTTGGCTTATTTGATAATGAGATTGACTAAGAGTCGAATCTATCAGAATGAGGTCGACTAAGAGTCGGACCTGTTTAAAGGAACGAGGTTGACTAAGAGTCGAGTCCGTTAGAAAGAAGTCGACTAAGAGTCGGACCTGTTTAAAGGAACGAGGCTGACTAAGAGTCGAGCCCGTTAGAACGAAGTCGACTAAGAGTCGAACTTGTTAAAGGAACGAGGCTGACTAAGAGTCGAGCCTGTTAGAACGAAGTCGACTAAGAGTCGGACTTGTTAAAGGAATGAGGCTGACTAAGATTCGAACTTGTTAAAACGAAGTCGACTAAGAGTCAGACTTGTTAAAGGAACGAGGCTGACTAAGAGTTGAGATTGTTAGAATGAAGTCGACTAGGAGTCGGACTTGTTAAAGGAACGAGGCTGACTAAGAGTCGAGCCTGTTAGAACGAAGTCGACTAAGAGTCGGACTTGTTAAAGGAATGAGGCTGATTAAGAGTAGAGCCTGTTAGATTGATGCGAAAACATAGCACAACTTTTGTTGAATAGAACTGCAACTTTATTGAAGTAGTAGAACGGTTACACGGAAAACGGAAAGCTAGAATTGAAATTAAACTCAAACTTGAAAAACTGAAACTGAACTAAAAAGTTGAACTAGAAGTAGTATTTGATAAGGTGGCTAGCATGCCACAGGTGTTTCAACTCTTCACCATCTAGATGGGAGATCATATATGTTCCTTCCTTAATAACTCGAGTAACGATGTAGGGACCTTCCCAGTTGGGAGATAACTTGTTCTACTGAGTTCTTCTTCCAGTTGACTCAATCTTCCTTAGCACATGGTCACCTACTTGGAACAATCTTCTCTTAAATTTCTTATCGTGATAACTCTTAGTTTTTTGCTTATAATTGACCATCCGTAGTTGAGTTGTATCTCGCTTCTCGTCAAGAAAATCCAAGTCAATCAACCTGTTGATATCGTTCAACTCCTGGTCGAAGAACACTACCCTCGGTGTGGGAACCTATAGCTCGGCCAGTGCTATGGCCTCTGATCCATATACAAGAGCGAATGGGGTTTCCCCCGTGGGCCCTCCGAGTGGTTGTGCGGACTGCCCAGAGAGCAATGGGAAGTTCGTCCAACCAGTTGCTTCGTCGACCAACTAAACCTGTCTTAAGTTTAGAGAGGACCAACTTGTTCGCTGCTTCAGCTTGCCCGTTGCCCTGAGGATAGGCGACTGACGACTTCCAATGCTTGACTCCTACTATGTTCATCTCTTCTTCGAAAGCTGTAGAGAACTGTAGCCCGTTGTCCGACACTATAGCTCGAGAAATCCCAAAACGGCACCAAATGAAGTCGTGAATAAAACTAATGGCATTTTCCTCAGTAATCTTGGCTAACAGCTTGGCCTCGACCCACTTGGTAAAGTAATCAATAGAAATGATCACGTACTTACAATTTCCTCGGGCGGGCAGGAAAGGACCAATCAAATCGACTCCCCACATATCGAAAGGCCAAGTGGCGACCACCGGAGTTTGCTCAGTTATAGGCAATCTAGGTAGGTCGGCAAACCTTTGGCACTGATCGCACCCCTAAACAAAGTCGTGAGCGTCCGCTCTCATGTGAGGCCAATAGTAACCCAACATAATCAATTTATCGGCCAAAGTTCTGGTCCCCAGGTGTCCACCACAAACCCCAATATGCACCTCGTACATCAGCTGAGTAACTTCTTGAGGATGGACACATCTCAATAAAGGTTTAGTGAATGACCTTCTGAATAACGCGTTTCCTTGAATAACATACCTCGGGGCTTTCTTCTTGAGAGCTCGAGCTGCTTTCTCATCATCAGGTAGCTCGCCTGTTTCTAGATAAGCTCGCATTTCTTCGATCCAGGACTTGGTGTAAACCCATTCTCTAGTAGTATCATCCAGACATTGAATCTGAACCCTTTTATAGGCTGGGTGTTCAAGGTAAGAAATAGGTTCCCCATGCCATTCTTCTGAGGTGGCCAATTTTGAGAGGAGATCGGCCGGCTCGTTATCATCTCGACTTACCCGTTATATTTCCCAGAATTCCAAGTCCTTGATCAGCTATTTGACCAAGGTAGGATTCAGCACCTCGTATTCTCCTCTGACTTGGTTGACTATCAACTGAGAATCACAGTAAGCCACAATCTTGGTCGCCCCAAAACATTTTGCGTACTCGATAGCTGCGACCAATGCTTCATATTCGGCCTGGTTGTTAGACGCTTCAAACTTGAATCTCAGAGATTCTTCGTAGACTGTCCCTGATTCTGGCTCGACCAAAACAATTCCAACCCCACTAACGTTCTTTGTTGCCGACCCATCAGAGTAGACTTTCCAGCAATCGTCGGGCAAACTTATGGTGGGCTGAGTTGCAGGCTCCTTTCCCTTTACTTTCTCCTTCTGAGCTCGCACTTCGCTATCTTCCTTGGTGAACGTAAGCTCGACCAAGAAGTCTGCCAAAGCTTGAGATTTCAATGCCTTTCGAGGCCTATACTCGATGTCGAATTCTGTGAGAGCAATTGACCAGTTGAGTAATCGGCCTGAACTTTCTGGCTTATGTAGGATCTTCCTCAGAGGTGCATTAGTTAGCACGACAATCGGGTGAGCCAAAAAATAGGCTCGCAACTTCCTGGAAGCTACGACCAAGGCGTAGGCCACCTTTTCTGCATTATAATACCTGCCCTCTACGTCGGATAGAGCCTTACTCACATAATACACGGCTTTCTGAAGCCCTCCTTCTTCTCAAACTAGAACAACGGCCACAGCTTGGTTGCCAACTGAAAGATATACGAACAAAGTCTCCCCATAACCGGGCTACTCTATAATGGTGGAGAGGCGAGATACTCCTTAAGCTGTTGGAACGACGAAGAACATTCGGCCGTCCACTAAAAAAAAATTCCCCCTCAATGATTTAAAGAAGGGGAGAGACCTCTCTGCTGACTTAGCAATAAAGTGACCTAGGGCTGCCACCCTACCATTGAGTCACTGCATCTCCTTGATACACGTAGGCTCATTCATGTCTACCAAAGCCTTGATTTTTTCAGGATTGGCTTCAATACCTCCCTGATAAACCATAAAACCCAGAAACTTCCCTGCTGCTACCCCGATCACGCACTTGTTAGGATTGAGCTTCATGTCGTTTTCTCGCAAATTGGCGAACGTTTCCCTTAGGTCGACCACGTGACGTCCGATCTTTGTTTTGATGACCATATCGTCGAGTAGGCCTCCATGTTTCGGCCAATTTGGGAGGCAAAGACTTTGTTGACCATCCTCTGGTAGGTCGCTCCGGCATTCTTCAAGCTGAATGACATCATATTATAACAGTAGATACCCCAGCAGCTTGGAAGGCCGTCTTCACTATATCATCCTTGTGCATCTTGATCTGGTGGTAGCTTGAATAGGTGTCGAGGAAGCTCAATATACTATGCCCATCTATAGAATCTACGAGCTTGTCAATCTGCGGCAGAGGGTAGCTATCCTTTGGGCAGGCTAGATTAAGGTTGGTGAAGTTGACACACATACGCCATTTGCCATTAGATTTCTTCACCATTACCACATTTGCTAGCCAGGTGTTATGAGTAGCCTCCTTGATGATACCTGAACTTAAAAGTTTTTGTACCTCAAGTTTGATCGCTTCCTCTTTGTCACGAGCAAAACTTTGTAGCTTCTGCTCCTTATACTTCATGGTCGGATTAACTTCCAATATGTGAACAACGACCTCCTCCTTGATTCCTTTCATGTCTTCCACACGCCAAGCAAAAACATCACTGCTTTCCTTCAGTAGCTCGACAATCTCTGCTCTTTCCTCGGCTGACAACTGTCTCCCAATTTGAATTTTTTTTGATCGGGATAGGAGGGATTGGTCACTACTGCTTCTAGTTCGTCTACAACTTCTAGCTCCGGACCATCTCTAAATTGTAGGATCTCGATAATGATCTCACGAACCCTCTGTCTTTCTTCGGCCCCCCAAGTGTGGAGCTTCTTCAACAATCATTCCATCTAGCTCAGCTGCGATCTCCCCATTGGTGGCCCCCGAGTTTTGGTCGATCTGAAGGCATAGCTCGCCTATGATGACCTAGTCGACCATAACTGCATCTGAATCGACCATAGTGTTCGAGGAGGGACGTGTCGACTCAATCATGACTTTGTCATGTGAGTAATAGGTCGCCTCATCGACACAGGTGATTGTAGATAGTCGTGAAGTTGTGGTGACCGATTTGGAGAGCTTCCAGTGTCCCTCAGGAGTGTCAACTTCTAGCTCCCTCTTCTTTCTTGTTTTTAAGACATGGTCAAGATATGCTCGGGCTGTACTTTGAACGCAACCTACTCCAACTAGCGTAGAAAATTTAACCCGCTGATGGGGGATGGAGGCCACCATACCTAGAGCGACCTGTCCAGGGATACCCAGTATAGCAGCATAATTACTATTTATATCAATAACTATAAAAGTTACCTTTGTCATGACTCTGAAGGGGTGTTGTCCGATGTCGACCTCCAGCTCAACCTGACCCTTAGCATCATCCACCCTATGGTTGGTGAAGCCCTCAAGTCGACCATCATACGACGACAACCTTTCCTTTGTCAATCCCATCTCCTTGAAAGTTCTGTAAGAATATCTTTGCAGGCCCCCGTGTCTACCAGAATCCTGCTCGTCGTACAACCGTCGATCAACCCTGGAATTACCAGCACCTGCTCCCTTGCAGCTATGTTGGTAGCTAACTCATCTGGATAAAAATTGATAACTTCATCTCTGATGTAGCTTCTAGGTGGCACGTGAGGAGCTTTATTGAGCTGGAAAATCTGGTGCTTCAAAAAAGTGTTGCTAGTTTGCTCGGTGATAACTCCCAAATTTAACCGAGGCTGCCTTGGCTGAGCCACACCTTCTGCAGTTCGCTCAACTGCGCCAGGCCGAGCTCCTTTCACATACTTTTCGAGCCTTCCACTGTCAACCCACTTCTGAATAATACGCTTTAAACTAAAGCATTCCTCTGTAGTGTGACCCGTATCTTTGTGGTAGTCACAATACTTGCCGTTGTCCCTTCTGAACTTATTTCCTGGGTCATCGGGGCAGGTGGGCCTAGCTCGACAGCTTTCATTATCTCAGTTCGACTAACAGTCAGCGGGGTGAAATTCTCGGGCACTCTCTCAGTCCCCCTTGTTCTGTTTTTCTGGTTCTTGTTGTTACCACCATTTTTTGTTTGGTCCTTCTTGTCAGGTTCTCCAGCCTCGGACTTGGAACCCTTTTCTTTTTTCTTTTGTTTCATCTCCTCGGCCATGGCCACATCATAGGCCTCTCAAACAGTTCCTGCCTGGTGCTTACCTTTCTGAATTGCAGCTCGTACTCTAGATCAGGAGACAATATCCCATTCCAGAAGCAATTTATTACCTCCCTGTCTGTTAGGTCCTCCTCGATCTAGTCGACCATCTCCTTGAATTTAGTGAAGTAGCTCATGGAGCTTTCAGCTTTGCCCTGCGCAAGATTGTTCAAGTCAGTGACCGTCTTCTTTCGGGCTCCAGCTGTCGAGAAGCGATCTAGGAACTTCTTACTCATATAATCCCACGAGGTAATACAGCCCGACGTCAAACCACGAAACCAAGTCAGTGTTGCACCTGTGAGGGTGCTGGTTAGTGCTTTGCACAGCACATCATCCTCGGAAGAGACCAAGCACATGGTGGCCTCCAAATGCTGCATATGGTTCAGGGCATTGGTCGCACCTGAATACTTGTCGAGAGCGGGTAGCTTGAAACCTAGACGTGTCCAAACGGTTATAACCGCCGGTTAAAAAAATCGTTAAAACTTAACCGTAACCTAACCGTTAACCGTGTACTAACGGTTATAACCGGTTAACACGGTTTATCCGGTTAAAACGGTTAACTAAAGCCCTTTTTTTAAAAAAAAAATTCCAAGTTCACGGCTAAGGCCAAGCCGGCCATTAAAAATGCCACGGACATTCATGCTCGCCTTGGCTCCTCCTTATATATTAAGGCAATCCATTTTTGTTTTGTTTTGTTTTGTTTTGTTTTGTTTTCACGTGGGATAAAATGCCAAGGTCAAGGTCAAGACCGACCTTGGGGCTTAGGAAACGCATCTTAGATAGCGCTTTTAAAAAGCGCTATTTAAAGTGTAAATTTACATAGCACATCCTCATCTTCAAATTTAATAACCAAGGCAAAAAAATAATAATAAAAAAATATTAACTAACATAGCCCGTATTATAAAAAATCTATCTTAGGCTCCGTTTGTTTCGCCGTAAAACATTTTTCGGAAAACGTTTTCCGAAAAATAACTCGTTTTACGCCGTTTGGTTAGCCCCCGAAAAATGTTTTCAACAAAATAACTCGTTTTCCGCTGTTTGGTTGTTTTCCGAAAAATGGAGAAAACGTTTTCCGGAAAACATTTTACGCCCTTCCTAAGAAAAACGACTTACTGACCTTGTCCTAAGTAAAACATTTTCCGGAAAATGGTGTCCCTCATGTACAACTCATATTTCACAAGGTACAACATAATAATAATAATTAAAAAAAAAAATACCCCTACCCCACCCCCTGCGTACCCCCACCCCTGCCCCCAATTTTTTTTTTAAATTTTTATTTTTGTAACCCCCCCACCCCACCCCCTCCCCAATTTTTTTTTGTAACCGTCCCACCCACCCCCTACCTACCCCACCCCACCCCCACCCACCCCCACCCCCCCTAAATTTTTTTTTGGTAACCGCCCCACCCACCCCCTGCCTACCCCACCCCCAATTTTTTTTTATTTTTTGTAATCGCCACCTCTCGCCACCCCACTCCCGCCCACCCCCCAAATTTTATTTTTATTTTTTGTAACCGCCCCATCCACTGCCTACCCCACTCCCCACCCACCCACCCCCCAAATTTTTTTTTTTGTAACCGCCCCACCCCCAAAAAAAATTTAATAAATTTTTTTTGGGGGGGAGGTGGGAAGGGGGGTGGAGGGTGGGGGGAAAGGCGGGGGTGGATGGGTGTGGGGTAGGCAGGGGGTGGGTGAGGGGGAGTGGGGTAGGCAGGGGGTGGGTGGGGCGGTTACATTTTTTTTTTTTTTTAGGGGGGGTGGGTGGGGGGGGGGCGCGGTTACAAAAAAAAAATTGGGTGGGGGGGTGGGGGTGGGTGGGGTGGTTACAAAAAATGATTAAATTTTTTTTTTAATAAAACATTTTATGCCCTTTCGAAAAATATTTTTCTTACCAAACACCCGAAAATATTTTACACCCTTTCTCCGTAAAGCATTTTACGCCTTACCTCCGTAAAACATTTTACAGGAAAACATTTTACATGAAAACATTTTCCGAAAAACGTTTTCCGAAAAATGTTTTACGTCGAAACAAACGGAGCCTTAGTATATCTTAGTAAATGCTTACATAGCTCTTATTAGAATTAGAATCTTACTAGTAGGTAACCCGTGCTCCGCACGGGAAACTAATTTGCTAATATCATGATTTATTTTTTATAATATAAGTATATTATAAATGAATCAAAACATTAACATTTATAAAGTTAGAAAAATTGTGTTCAATTTTAATAACTTTGTTGCACATAAGTTTAATAGGAATTGCATTGTGACTAACAATGTAGCAATTTTTGCTATTTTATTTTTGATGTTCATACTTTATGTCATTTATTTTTTATGTCATAATTTATGTCAGTATGCAACATTTTTTATGGACGTTAACAAAGTGAATGAAAAACTAACGACCTACTCCCTCCGTCCCATTACAATCCACACACTTTCCTTTTTGGGCGTCCCACTACAAACCACACACTTCCTAAAAAGGAAAGTTTTTATCACTATTCCCTCCACTCATTCTCTCTCCTACATTATTTTAATACTCACAACACCATTATAATTTACTATTCCCTCCACTCATTCTCTCTCCTATTTTACTTTTACACTCACAACATTTATATCATTATTTTTTTTCTTAATCTACGCGTGAATAGTAAGTGTGTGGATACTAATGGGACTGAGGGAGTATTTCTTTTCAAATTACAACATTTTAAATACAATGTAGGGGGTTCCAACCCTTAACCTTCCCGAGAAAAGTACGTCTTTAAGCTAAATGCACATTGGCATTATTAACGACCTACTTTGATATATATATAGTAACTATTATGATTAACTAATACTTATTAATAGTAATAGTTAACATATATTGTAACTATAATACTATTACTTAACCTATATATTAAATTAATACTATTTATAATAATAGTTAGCATATACTGTATAGTAACTATTATAGTTAACTAATATTATTAATAGTAATAGTTAACATATATAGTAACTATTATAGTTAACTAATACTATTAATAGTAATAGTTAACTTATATAATAACTATTATAGTTAACTAATACAATTAATAGTAATAGTTAACATATATAGTAACTATTATAGTTAACTAATACAATTAATAGTAATAGTTAACATATATAGTAACTATTATAGTTAACTAATACAATTAATAGTAATAGTTAACTTATAAAGTAACTATTATAGTTAACTAATACTATTAATAGTAATAGTTAACCTATATAATAACTATTATTATTAACTAATAGTATTAGCTAATAAGAGGAATATCAAAAATCATATAGATTTTGGGATAGTGATGACATGACTTCTCCAAAATCAAGAGTTTACCTAAACTTGTCCACATGGCGAAGCCATAACCCTCCTCACCAACTTTAATATATATATATATATATATAGATTTCTCTCCCACCTTCCTACACACTCTCTCCCTCTCTATCGAACACAAATCCCTAGCCTGCTTCCTGTTCCGGCGACATCGCAATAGCACCCTCTCACCTCCATCCGTACCAATCCCGTATCTATGCTCTCCGTCTAATCGCCTCACGCAAACCCTAGGAACCTTTGTGGCAATAGAGGTGCTCAGGTCGAGAGACCCACGCATACGGTTTTGAGGCATACGCCGCATCACTTTCATTATTCAGCCATTCCAGCTAGGGTTCCGGTAAGCTCCCTCCCCTTCTCTGTCTCCTTCTCCTTCGGCTTCTCTTCTCCGACTCCCTCTATCTCTATGAATATGCATGTACAGAGAGAGGAAGAGTTGCTCTGCAGTTGGTGGAAAGAGTATGCAGAGTGTAGTGAAGGTCCAAAAGGGCCGCCCACTTCAAGCTCTGAATTGGATTCACAGAAAAAAACTGTAAAGACCCGAAAAATTTTGGAATATTTTTTTTTTAGTATTATTTTAATTATAATAATAATAAAATAATACTCCTTAATTGAATTGGACTTGGGTTAATTAAATGGACCAATTTAATTAATTAAATCAAGTGGGCTAAGTTGGGCTTAGGAAGTCAAAGGGGCCCAAGGGGGTGAAAGCCTAGGATATAAAAAATAAAACCTCATTATTATTTTCTCATAATCTTTCATTTAACAAAGAGAAAGAAAAAAATCAAAAACCCTAAACCTAGAAGGAGGGGGCGGCGGCCGGTTGCTTGGAGGGGGAGTTACAGCCGTTTTTGGTCTTCTTTTGGCCATTGTTCCTTCATCAAAAATCAAGGTAAGATGATAACCTACAATCTAGTTTTTGTTTCATTCAATTCCGATTTAAATTGAATTAGTTATGATTTTTCGAAAGTTTAAAACTATTTAATTTTAGGTTTAGCCATTATTGGATTTCTAATGGTTTAATCTTAGGGTTTATGTAATAAATTAAGGATTTGATTATTGGGGAATTGTAGGTTATAATGATATAACCCTAACCCTAGTTCATATTATTGTAGAATTAAATCAATCTCAATTAATATGATTAAAGGTATTTTTATTTAAAAGAGTATATAAATTAAATGATGTATTTAATGTTTAGAAAATAAAAAGAGGAACAAAAATCATGTTTTTGAATCTCCCATGGCTCGGCCGAATTGGCCTAGAGTGATTTTGGGTGTGTTTCTTTTTAAGTGTTAAGCTTTTGGTTTGTTTTGTGTGAAAACAGTTAGTTTTTAAACTGAAAAGGGACCAAACTGCAGAGTTTTCAAAGCTGAAAGGATTTTTCAGTTAAGTTATTAATCGACTTAACTAGTTCAGGACTGAACTGAAAAGTTCAAAAGTTCTGAAGGACTGTTCTGTGATTTTGAAAATCTGAAGGACTGCTTTGTAATTTCCCAAAAGTTGAGGGACTGTTTTGTAATTTTCCAAAAGTTGAGGGACTGTTTTGTAATTTTCAAAAGTTGAGGGACTATTTTGTAATTTTCAAAAGTTGAGGGTCTATTTTGTAAAATTGGAAAGTTAAAGGAATTCGTTGAAATTAAGAAAACCTAAAGGAACCTTTAGGAATTTAGGAGAAGTCCAAAGACTTTAAAAGGAAATATATCAAGGGAAAAGAAGAAGAATAACACTTTAAGAATACTAAAAGACTTAGGTTCCAAAGTGTTAGAATTTCGAAATAGAAAGTTTCTAAGTTAAGAAACTGCCAAATTAGGAAAGCTTCTAAAAATAGAAGGTTAGTTAACCAATTAAGGTGAGTCTAAGAATAACTCATAGGTTAACTAAGGAAAGGAAGTATAGGTGCATAAGAAGTAATGAAAGATTACTTGTGCCTAAAATATGCTATTACGTGATTGTAGATTTCGCGTAAAGGGCGTTGCTAAGCAAGGAAGCAAAGCTAAGGTAAGGAATTACGATCCTAAGTACTCTTGTATATCAAATTCGTTTGGAAACTCCATTGAGTCTTTTCAAAACGTGAATGCTATCTGTGGCTGATAGTAATTTTTAAAATACTCTGATGAAATGTATCGTCATTGAAAATTCCTTATTCTATGATATGTTCTTGTTCATGGAATATCTGCAAATATTGAAATTGCTATGTGTGTTCTTGTACCTCTGAATGCACTGTATGTAATAACTAGTATGCATTATTATTTACTAGTTATGAAATTATGCTTAATGAGAAAAGCATGTATTATGAAAAATCGACATCAATGTAGGTGATCGATATGGGAATGCTCAATGTAGAGTATAACCCATGTAATAACTAGTATGCATTATAATTTACTAGTTATGAAACTATGCTTAATGAGAAAAGCATGTATTATGAAAACACGACATCAATGTAGGTGTTCGTTGTTTTGGGAATTACTCAATGTAGGGTATGACCCATGGAATTGACGGAAGTCTGAAAGTATAACAAAGTTGTAGTTGCCACACTTTCTTTGCTATGAAATATACACATAATTGTTGTTTATAACCTATCCTTGAATATAATTTTTGGATTCGTTCTTTCTAGTCGTCTCCTCATTGTATCGATGAGACCACGTATGAACTTACTGGGCATTGTTCGCTCATTCCTTCATTTTCTTTTTCCCTCAGGATCGGAATAGAAAGGAGGAGAACCGTCATCAGAAAGAGGCGGAGAAATTAAGTAGAATAAATGAATTATTTAATGATTCCGAATTTCAGAACTTTTATTAGTACTAGTTACTGTACTTAGCCGTTACATCTGATTTTTCCGCACTTATGTAATGGTTTGACTTAAGTTACCGTTGTGGACCCGTATTTTGGGGTATTTATTTATGTTTATGGAATTATTCAAATTATGGAAATTCGGGGTTGTTACAGTTGGTATCAGAGCTCCGGTTTTAGGTCTCATGGGAAGAATACCTTTAACCTTAGGGAACCTTAGTTCTAAGAAATTCTAGAATGAAGGTAACCCTGAACTTAGATTTAAGTCATGACTCGCTCTAGAATGTTTATGAGAGTGAGGTAGACTAAGTAGAAAAGTTAAATGTATAACTTACTTGAATGCTTAAATTGAAGAGAGTTATTGTTTAAGTATGAATCATATATATTAGATGCTAATGAAAGCTATTTTGTTTTTGTTTAGGAAATGGCACGCAGACCGATGAAATCTGTGAGGACTAGAGCTGTTAAGACAGAGACACTACTAGCTCAGGAGTCGAGGATCAAATCCCTTGTGAAGGAAGTAGAAGGCCTTAAGAAGAAAGCAAGTAGGGCAGAGGAAAAGTGGCATATGACTACCACTCAACTATTGAAGGTTGAAGATAGAGCTAAAACCCTTGAAGATAAGCTTAAGGAAGAGGTGCAATCAGTTAAGTACTTAGAAGAAGACTGTGAAATGCTAATGGACTTGAGGAAACAAGAAGACAAAGAACATGAGAGAGAGATAAAGGAACTCACTGAAAAACTACAAAAGGAAACCCAAAAGGCCAACAATATGGAGGCAAGTGCTAGAGTTGCTCATAGGGAGTGGACCCGGTTAAGTGGACAGTTAGCTGAGGCAACCACGATGCTCTTTAAAGCTACAGAGAGAGATAAATGAGCAGGACCAGCGTGAGGCAGGGCTGACCGTAAATCTTTATGAGTGGTATGGCAAGTATCACGAAGTGAATGCAGAATATAGGAAGCTGATTGTGGAATTCGTTGAGGTTACGAAGACCAATTGGAGAGCAGCTATTCCACCCAACTAGAGACAGAGGAATTATTTATTTAGCTAGTTGTTTTATTTTGTTTGGAAGCAAGTACTTTAAGTATGCTAGTTGTTTTCTTTTGTGGTTGATGAACCATTAGTTATTGTTTTTGAACCAATAGTTTTAGTTCCACTTAGATGGAAGAAATAAAGTTGCTTAGTTATTCAATAATCCTTAAGTGTGGAAATGTGTGAATGACTATAATATTATAATATCTACAGGAATTTAAAAAGGGTCAAGTAAAAATGATCCGAAGAAAAAGGAAAAGACTAGTCAAATGATGGGCTAGTGAGAAAATTATAACCGTTTGATGAAACGGAAAATCCCCAAAGATTAAACATCTAATCTGTGAAGACAGAAGTATGAAAAATAATTCAGTCTGTTGAGACGAAACCTTAAAACGTTTACTAGCTAGACGACTACAGGTACATATGTAGCGAACTAGATAAACTAGTCTTGAAAATTCTTACTACTTACTGTTGAGTGAGTGGTCTATTATATGATAAATCGTAGTAATAATAAAAATATTATGCAGATGTCGCATAATGGAAACCGTAGGGGAAATCGTAACGCTGGGAACGGAAACGATCAAGGGCAAGACCCCATGGCGGCAGTGTTACAAACTTTGAACCAAACATTGGCAGGAATTGGCCAAGTGGTAACTGGGTTAGCTCAAGAGAGACCGGCAGCTCAAGTGCCACTACGCGATCCCCTGGAATTATTTCAAAGGAGAAACCCAGAGTCTTTTTCTGGAAGTGCGAAAGAGAATCCGCAAGAGTGGATTAAGAGTATGGAAACGATATTTGGGACCTTGACTTGTACACCGGAACAGAAGGTGGTGTTTGCTACGTTTATGCTGAAAGGGAAAGCTAGATCTTGGTGGGAAGCCGAGAAGCGGGCCGGAACTGCTCGGGGAATCACGAAATATACTTGGGAAGCGTTCAAGACAGCTTTTAATGACAAGTACTATCCTGATAGTGTTCGAAATGCAAAAGTAGCGGAATTCATGATGCTGAGTCAAGGAAACATGACTGTGGACGAGTACTGTGAAAAGTTCACAGATCTAATGGAATTTGCTCCAACATTTTTTGATAATGAAGAACAAAAGGCCAGAAAATTTGAGGCAGGGTTGAGTGACCGAATCAAGTACCGGATCACCCCACTAATGCTGAAAACTTATGCTGATGTACTAGAAAGAGCTAAGGTGGTTGAAAGAGAGGCTAACAGCTACCGCAGTAAGAAAGAGGAAAAAGATAAGGCTACGAGCAAAGGAGCTAGTGGACAGAAGGAGTCTGCGGGAAATTGGAACAAAGAGGGGCATAACAACAAAAGGAAGGCCGTGGACGATGGTCGCGACAAGAACAACCATGCAGCAAAGCATCCAACCAATAATTCTGGAAACCGAAAGGAAGGCAACAAGAAGGAGGCTCCAGAGCAAGGGGCTATGGAGAAGTGCCAAATTTGTGATAGATTCCACAAGGCGGACAGCTGTTGGTATAAGGAAAAGAAATGTTACACATGCGACAAGGTGGGGCATCCTAGATGGAAGTGTCCCGAAGCGAAGAAAAATGAACCTGCTCCAGGAGCAAGGAATACCAATGGAGGAGGGAATGGAGGCGGTCGTGGGCGAGTATTCACCATGACGGCAAAGGCAGCAAGTACTTCGAATGATTTAGTGGCAGGTACACTTCAAATTTATTTTAGTAACGTCTATGCATTGATTGACACGGGCGCTACTCATTCGGTGATAAGTAGTTCTGTAGCAAGGAAACTGAAATTGAAACCTGAACTGCTGAAAACACCTTTAGTGATAGATACTCCAATTAATGAAGCGATACCTATCACAACCTGCTATAAGCATTGTCCTTTAAAGATAGGAGGCACCGAAATACCAGTAGAGTTCATCGAGCTAGAATTGAACGAATTTGATATTATATTGGGTATGGATTGGTTAGCTACCAACCACGCTAATGTAGATTGCCATAAGAAGGAAGTTACCTTCCAAGGACAAGATGGGAAAGAATATAGGTTCGTAGGGGCGAAACCTAGAAGGCCGATAAGTATGATTACGGTAATGAAGGCTCGAAAACTACTGAGGAAAGGATGTGAAGGATTTTTGGCCTATATCGGCGAGACAGATACCAAGGAAGTAAATATAGAATCGCTGGAGGTAATAAGGGAATTCAAGGACGTATTTCCTGAAGACTTGCCAGGGATACCACCAGAGAGAGAGGTCGAATTCTCGATAGAATTGGTACCAGAGACGACACCAATATCGAGAGCACCGTATAGAATGGCCCCCACAGAATTGAAGGAATTGAAAGAGCAACTGCAAGAACTTCTAGACAAGGGTCTGATCCGACCAAGTGTTTCACCTTGGGGCGCACCAGTTTTATTTGTGAAGAAGAAAGACGGTTCGATGAGGCTGTGCATTGATTACCACGAATTGAATAAAGTGACAATAAGAAATCAATATCCGTTGCCTAGGATTGACGACCTGTTTGATCAACTAAAGGGAGCGTGTTACTTCTCGAAGATAGACCTTCGTTCTGGGTATCATCAGTTGAGGGCTAAAAGCGAGGACGTTGCTAAGACTGCCTTTAGAACAAGGTATGGACATTATGAGTTCGTTGTGATGCCATTCGGACTAACCAATGCACCAGCAGCATTTATGGAACTGATGAATAGAGTATTTCATGAGTATCTAGATAAGTGCGTTATTGTATTTATTGATGACATACTAGTATATTCGAGAACTAAGGAGGAGCATGCAGAACACTTAAGATTGGTACTAGAAATTTTAAGGAAGCAGAGATTGTATGCTAAGTTTAAAAAGTGCGAATTTTGGTTGGAAAAGGTAGCGTTCTTAGGACACGTGGTGTCTAGGGATGGAATTGCGGTAGATCCAGCAAAGATAGAAGCCATAGTGAATTGGGAGAGACCAAGCACAGTGAACGAAATAAGAAGTTTCTTGGGTTTAGCAGGATACTATCGGAGATTTGTGGAAGGGTTCTCGAAATTGTCTGGACCGTTGACAAGGCTGACTCAGAAGGCGGCAAAGTTTATATGGTCTGAAGAATGTGAAACGAACTTTCAAGAACTGAAGAAGAGATTGGTAACAGCACCAGTTTTGGTAGTACCCGAGGGGTCAGAAGGTTTTGTAATCTATAGCGATGCATCATTGAAAGGGCTAGGTTGTGTACTAATGCAGAAAGAGAAGGTCATAGCGTATGCCTCGAGACAGTTAAAGAACCATGAAAAGAGTTACCCAACTCATGACCTGGAATTAGCTGCAGTGGTTTTTGCATTGAAGATATGGAGACACTATTTGTATGGTGCGACATGTCAGATATACACGGACCACAAGAGCCTTAAGTATATTTTCACCCAGAAGGAATTGAATATGAGGCAAAGGAGATGGCTCGAATTGTTGAAGGACCATGATTGTACAATTTTGTACCACCCTGGAAAGGCAAACAAGGTGGCTGATGCATTAAGTAGGAAGAATCATGGGAGTTTAGCAATGCTAGTTTCTAAGGGAATCAGCTCATGGGAAAACATGGAAATTTCAAGCATAGAGGTGCGAGTTAAAGGGTATCTAGCTCAGTTAATTATTCAACCTACGCTTTTGGAAGAATTAAGGAAGCTCAAGGTGTAGATGATGAGAGGGATGCTCTTGTAGGAAAAGGACAGGGAAAGGATCTTCGCATGGGCGAAGATGGAATTTTTAGGTATCAAAAGAGAATATGGGTACCAAGTAACGAAGAGATAAAAAGAGAAATCTTGAAGGAGGCTCATTGTTCAAGATTCTCAGTTCACCCGGGAAGTACCAAGATGTATAGAAATTTGCGAGAATCGTTTTGGTGGAACAACATGAAAGGAGACGTGGCTGATTTTGTGGCAAGATGTTTGGTGTGTCAGCAAGTGAAGAGTGAACACCAAAAGCCTGCGGGATTACTACAATCGTTACCTATTCCGGAATGGAAGTGGGATCACATAGCGATGGACTTAGTGGTTGGACTGCCAAAGACATTGAAAGGTCAAAATGCGATTTGGGTGATAGTGGACAGATTAACAAAGGCGGCTCACTTCTTGGCAATCAAAGTGACAGATTCATTAGAGAAGTTGGCTAAGTTGTATATTGATGAGATTGTACGACTGCATGGGATTCCAGTTTCGATAGTGTCAGATAGGGACGCAAGGTTTACATCGAAGTTCTGGAACAGTTTACAGCAAGCATTGGGGACGGAGTTGACAATGAGTACAGCTTTTCACCCACAGACAGACGGACAGTCGGAAAGAACAATTCAAACTTTAGAAGATATGCTAAGGGCTACGTCGTTGGATTGGCAAGGCACTTGGGATGAACATTTATCTCTAGTGGAGTTCGCATACAACAATAGTTTTCATGCGAGTATAGGAATGGCTCCATATGAGGCACTTTATGGGCGAAAGTGTAGATCGCCTACTTGTTGGGATGAAGTAGGTGAACGGAAATTGACAGGACCAGAATTAGTCCAAGTAACTGCGGACAAGGTTCAACAGATTCGTAAATGGTTGTTAACAGCACAGAGTAGGCAGAAATCTTACGCCGACAACCGACGACGCGGCCTAGAATTTCAAGTGGGAGATCATGTATTTTTGAAGATTTCACCAACCAAAGGCGTCATGAGGTTTGGTATAAAAGGAAAGTTGAGTCCAAGGTACGTAGGACCATTTGAGATCTTGGATAGAGTTGGAAAGGTGGCATATCGATTAGCCTTACCACCTTATTTGGGGTACACAATGTATTTCACGTATCCATGTTAAGGAAGTATATGGCAGATGCAAGTCATGTAATTGAATATAAGCAGCTAAGGCTTCGGACGGATTTAAGTTATGATGAGAAACCGATTAAGATTGTGGACCGGAAGGACCAGAATCTGCGAAGGCGAGTTATACCGTACGTGAAGGTACAATGGAGCAACCACTCAGAACGTGAGGCGACATGGGAGCTCGAAAGCGAAATGAGGGAAATGTATCCCGATCTCTTCAAAAATTAAGGTACGTTTAGTTTGGAGGACCAAACTCTTTTAAGGGGGTAAGAATGTAAAGACCCGAAAAATTTTGGAATATTTTTTTTTTAGTATTATTTTAATTATAATAATAATAAAATAATACTCCTTAATTGAATTGGACTTGGGTTAATTAAATGGACCAATTTAATTAATTAAATCAAGTGGGCTAAGTTGGGCTTAGGAAGTCAAAGGGGCCCAAGGAGGTGAAAGCCTAGGATATAAAAAATAAAACCTCATTATTATTTTCTCATAATCTTTCATTTAACAAAGAGAAAGAAAAAAAATCAAAAACCCTAAACCTAGAAGGAGGGGGCGGCGGCCGGTTGCTTGGAGGGGGAGTTACAGCCGTTTTTGGTCTTCTTTTGGCCATTGTTCCTTCATCAAAAATCAAGGTAAGATGATAACCTACAATCTAATTTTTGTTTCATTCAATTCCGATTTAAATTGAATTAGTTATGATTTTTCGAAAGTTTAAAACTATTTAATTCTAGGTTTAGCCATTATTGGATTTCTAATGGTTTAATCTTAGGGTTTATGTAATAAATTAAGGATTTGATTATTGGGGAATTGTAGGTTATAATGATATAACCCTAACCCTAGTTCATATTATTGTAGAATTAAATCAATCTCAATTAATATGATTAAAGGTATTTTTATTTAAAAGAGTATATAAATTAAATGATGTATTTAATGTTTAGAAAATAAAAAGAGGAACAAAAATCATGTTTTTGAATCTCCCATGGCTCGGCCGAATTGGCCTAGAGTGATTTTGGGTGTGTTTCTTTTTAAGTGTTAAGCTTTTGGTTTGTTTTGTGTGAAAACAGTTAGTTTTTAAACTGAAAAGGGACCAAACTGCAGAGTTTTCAAAGCTGAAAGGATTTTTCAGTTAAGTTATTAACTGAACAGTTAACTTCAGGACTGAACTGAAAAGTTCAAAAGTTCTGAAGGACTGTTCTGTGATTTTGAAAATCTGAAGGACTGCTTTGTAATTTCCCAAAAGTTGAGGGACTGTTTTGTAATTTTCCAAAAGTTGAGGGACTGTTTTGTAATTTTCAAAAGTTGAGGGACTATTTTGTAATTTTCAAAAGTTGAGGGACTATTTTGTAAAATTGGAAAGTTAAAGGAATTCGTTGAAATTAAGAAAACCTAAAGGAACCTTTAGGAATTTAGGAGAAGTCCAAAGACTTTAAAAGGAAATATATCAAGGGGAAAGAAGAAGAATAACACTTTAAGAATACTAAAAGACTTAGGTTCCAAAGTGTTAGAATTTCGAAATAGAAAGTTTCTAAGTTAAGAAACTGCTAAATTAGGAAAGCTTCTAAAAATAGAAGGTTAGTTAACCAATTAAGGTGAGTCTAAGAATAACTCATAGGTTAACTAAGGAAAGGAAGTATAGGTGCATAAGAAGTAATGAAAGATTACTTGTGCCTAAAATATGCTATTACGTGATTGTAGATTTCGCGTAAAGGGCGTTGCTAAGCAAGGAAGCAAAGCTAAGGTAAGGAATTACGATCCTAAGTACTCTTGTATATCAAATTCGTTTGGAAACTCCATTGAGTCTTTTCAAAACGTGAATGCTATCTGTGGCTGATAGTAATTTTTAAAATACTCTGATGAGATGTATCGTCATTGAAAATTCCTTATTCTATGATATGTTCTTGTTCATGGAATATCTGCAAATATTGAAATTGCTATGTGTGTTCTTGTACCTCAATGCACCTTTGTATGTAATAACTAGTATGCATTATTATTTACTAGTTATGAAATTATGCTTAATGAGAAAAGCATGTATTATGAAAAATCGACATCAATGTAGGTGATCGATATGGGAATGCTCAATGTAGAGTATAACCCATGTAATAACTAGTATGCATTATAATTTACTAGTTATGAAACTATGCTTAATGAGAAAAGCATGTATTATGAAAACACGACATCAATGTAGGTGTTCGTTGTTTTGGGAATTACTCAATGTAGGGTATGACCCATGGAATTGACGGAAGTCTGAAAGTATAACAAAGTTGTAGTTGCCACACTTTCTTTGCTATGAAATATACACATAATTGTTGTTTATAACCTATCCTTGAATATAATTTTTGGATTCGTTCTTTCTAGTCGTCTCCTCATTGTATCGATGAGACCACGTATGAACTTACTGGGCATTGTTCGCTCATTCCTTCATTTTCTTTTTCCCTCATGATCGGAATAGAAAGGAGGAGAACCGTCATCAGAAAGAGGCGGAGAAATTAAGTAGAATAAATGAATTATTTAATGATTCCGAATTTCAGAACTTTTATTAGTACTAGTTACTGTACTTAGCCGTTACATCTGATTTTTCCGCACTTATGTAATGGTTTGACTTAAGTTACCGTTGTGGACCCGTATTTTGGGGTATTTATTTATGTTTATGGAATTATTCAAATTATGGAAATTCGGGGTCGTTACAAAAACATATTCTCTAGAGCGTACTCAATCCAAACTATATGAAATTGAAGAAGAGAGAGTTGGTGTTCCTGTGATGGGAGGGCTGTATGAGGTATCATTACTTCATTTCTTGACAATGTTATGGATCTTATGTGGTTTGACGTGATTTGTGTGAGTAGTGGAAATTAGAACTTTCATGGTGCCAAGTTTCAAGGCGCATACTTTTGATTTCCTGGCCTTTCAATAAGGAACTAAATAAATGATATTGATACTCCTATTCTATCAAGGAAACCTTTCAATAAATCAAAGGGGCTTGTTTGATGGCACATGGACTTTGGGCTTCCACAGTAGATAATGAGTCCATGAAGATATGTTGTCCTGAATGAAAGGTTCATCTTCTGATTGACTCTTTTCTTGATGCATACTTTGCAGAAATTTAAGTTTGATGTTTCAAAGGGCTTTGATTCGGACAAAGACTTAGAGAAGACTGGGGTTGCAAATCAAACTACCATGCTGAAAGGAGAAACAGAGGAGATTGGTCAGTGAGTGTTACGATTCATCACATCGCTTTTGTTTAGAAGTTGCAACATTTGATAATTACCGTACTTTTTTAATGTTACAGGGAGATTACTTGAGAGAACCATGATGCAGAATCTGAAGTAAGAAATCCATTTTTGTTGTACTATTTAGCATTGTGGTTACTTGGTTACTCAGTTCTGTTTTAATTTATTGGTCTGGAACTTTCAATATGTATACAACAGCCTTGAAGAACTTTGAATGAAATCTTCCTATAAATAGTCTACTGTATTTCTCCTTACTCTAAATGGCTTCCGTGATTGTGCTCCATTTTTCTCCTTTGTTGTACTATTTAGCATTGAGGTTACTTGGTTACTCAGTTCTGTTTTAAATTAACAATCGTACCGTCTCGATGATCCTGAATCAGTTTACTCCACTCTGAAATGGGTTTCTGTTATCGACCTGTGAGTTCATCTTTCTACTGAATGTGTAATTCAATTGTTCTTTATAGTGTGTATTTGGAGTTTGATTGCTCTGCTCAATGACTGTTTAGAGTTTGCTTACTGGTTAGTTTGCATTCGAGAGGATGCTATTGAGTGTAATGTTGTCTGTATTGATCCGTTGCTGGGATAGTCTATAAGGTGTTTGATGGAAGTACGTTATCAAAGTAGAGCATTTTGGTCTAATTAGGTCCATTGTAGGGATCGACTTTCAGCTGGTACTGCTGATTGGCTCATGTTTGTGCTACAGTGTTTATGCTTATTCCATTTCAATTCGCGAGCATGGTTCTTTGTTACTTTACCTCTATTGGAAAATCCGTGGCACAACTCGTCTTTTGAAGGTTCAGGGTTTGTAAGGCTATTTCTTCCATCAAATTTGGACAACAAGGACTTCTATTCGCAGTAAGGAATATTAGCACTTTTCTTGATACTTTCTATGAGTTTTGACATGAATTAGTGAATCAACCTGATAACTTTTTGTTGTCATGACAGTGAATGGATCAAAAGTTGTATGCTATAGTGGGATTATCAGTTGAAAGTTCATCATTGCTCCATTGGAAGCAGAGCTAAAGCTGGCTAGAATGGAGGTAATCCACCAGGATCATTATTATCACATAATAGATTTTTTCTTCATTAGGACTCCTGTGATATGATTCATGCACATTAGTGCCAATTAAGTTTGTTTAGCAAAGAGGAAAAAGAAAAGAAGGGATTAAGGACTAATCCAAACATAGAATTCTGTTGTTTTTCATTTTTCCATGACATTTTGGCCATGTTAGGTAGTGAAATTGCAAGATGATAATCGAGCACTCGATCGGCTCACTAAATCTAAAGAGGCAGCTTTACTGGAGGCCGAGAGAGCTGTTCAGATGGCTTTTAGCAAAAGCATCCTTGGTTGATGACCTGCAGAACAAAAACCAAGAACTGCTAAAGCAGGTTGAAATATGCCAGGTACGAGAGTATTTGAAGTCTTTCCTTTAGCTTATTATTGATATAAACATTAGAATCGAATCTTCTGTTAGATTTGGTGCTGTAGTTGGTCTAATGTAACATATGGTAACTTTTTTAGAAGGAGAACAGAATCTTGGATAAAATGCATAGGCAAAAGGTTGCGGAAGTTGAAAA
Source organism: Adenophora triphylla var. japonica (assembly GCA_022495995.1). Lineage (NCBI taxonomy): Eukaryota > Viridiplantae > Streptophyta > Magnoliopsida > Asterales > Campanulaceae > Adenophora > Adenophora triphylla. Next base: position 41,266 of record JAFEMH010007299.1, read on the forward strand.
GCTAACTCAAACGATTCGTGAGCTGGAGGAGGCAGTTTTGGCTGGTGGGGCTGCTGCAAATGCGGTGCGCGATTATCAACGGAAAGTGCAAGAGATAAATGTAACCAACTATTTTTATATAAATTTCTGCAGCTCCTTATAGTCGTTTGCATATCGTATGTTTACAGCCACTGCTAATTTCTGCGCTTGTGTAGGTAGAGAAACGGATTCTGGACCGTGAACTTGCCCGCGCAAAGGTTTTGGCAAATTGAGTTGCTGTCGTAGTCGCAAATGAGTGGAAAGATGCTAATGACAAAGTAGTGCCTGTAAGGCAGTGGCTAGATGAAAGAATTGACATTTCCAGGCATGTTTGATTTATTAACCTTATTTGCTTATTTATGGCACAATTTTTCTTAATTTTGTGTGTGTGTATATTTATATAACTGTAATTCAAACTTATGTTCGGTAAAAAGAACTTGAAATGTTGCATCGTCCTTCCCATTTATTTTCGTTTCCAGTGGGAGTATGAGATGAATTAACTTAAGTATTGATCAAACTATAGGATTATATTCATTCAATTGGGAGTTATACCTGGCTAAATCTGCCAATGTGTAATCCTTTCCTTGCTGGTGTCCAATACACCTTCTTTTCCACTTTGGAAAACCCCCCGGATTCTTCCTGTGATTTCCCATAATAAGAGCCCTTAGTTCAGAAGGCTTATAAATACTTTGACATTCTAGATCTACCATTTGCGAATTGTAACAGAGCTTGGTATTACATATGAAATTATAATTTGTCTGAAGGAAAACTCCCTTCAGCTAAATGCTGGTGCATGTAGTTGCAAATAAATTGTAGCCTATCAGGAAAGTGCCTATATAGGGGTGAGTGGAGCAGCATCAGTATCTTTTGTGACTTCTATCAAAATAAACATGATGTTACACTTAGTTGAAACCTGCAAACAGGCTTAGTCGGGTTTATTTATGTATTTTCAGCGAAAAAGAGAATATCCCCTAAATTTTATTAATATAAAATAATAAATGTGATGGGGCTACCCAACTATCATAAAACAAGGAGGGAGACTTAACCTACCTTAAAAAAAGCTTGAAAAAATGAAAATAAAGGAAAAGATGAGAAACAGCCTATACTGCCAATTAAGCGACCAGCCTCAGAGAGAAAAGGGTACAACGAGAGAAATTGGGACAAACAAAGAGAAGTAAGATAAGGCAACGGTGAAATATTTCAGTAACTATAAACATCATGTTTTTTAAGGTTTTCAAGACCAAGGGCTTGTTTGGTAGGTAAAAATGGCCATTTCATACCAAACATGCATTAAGTTTTGTCAGAGAACTTAAGCGGTGTACATACACTGCTAGCATTTTTGACAATTGTCCTAAATTAATACTTGTATTTCATTATCTATAGTTCTTTCTCTACCTAGTGTTAGAAGCCAAAAAAATCATGTAAATGCTATAGTTTTTTTTTCAGTTCATTTCCCAGACTTTGATAACGTACATAATCTTTTTGTGAAATCGTTCTGTTCTTGGCCGAGGATTGTTCCTCTTTTGTATTGCTGTGTCTATCTGCTACGTCAATATCCCGCCAGCCAGATCTGTCATGGAACTCTAGATTACTGTGCCTTTGATTCTGATACCTCAACTCTTAGGGGCCGTTTGGTTCGATGGAAAAAAAGTGAAGAAATGGAATGGTCAATGGAATTGAATTCCTGAAGGAATTGGAATGGAAAAAAATTGGTCAAACCCCTCCGTTTGGTTGACACGGAATGGTATGAAATTGTCATTCAATTCCTTGGCAAATCATGTTTGGTTTGAAAATACAAATTATAGGAATGGAATGAAATCATATAAAATGTCCAATTCACCCTTCGACGGAAAAAAAAAATTCGTGGGGGGAGGGGGAGGGTAGGGCAGGGGGCATGCAAAAAAAAAAATCGTGGGGGAGGGGGGGGTGGTGGTGGTGGGGGGGTATGCAAATGAAAAAAAAAATTCGGGGGGGGGGGAGGGGGGAATTTCGTGGGGGAGGGGATGGGGTGGGGGGCTGGATGGGTGGGGGTAGGCAGGGGGTATGCAAAAAAAAAAATTCGTGGGGGAGGGGGGGGTGGAGTGGGGGCTGGATTGGGGGGGGGTAGGTGGGGTTATTTGTTGGAATAACTATTACAAAATCTCTGCTGGAAATATAGAAACTAATTTAAAACAGAAATAGAAAATACAAGAGAAGAAAATTAATTTGTCGCTGTCCGAGTCGTGTGAAATCACACTCTCCTTAAGACAAATTACGCCCCCTCACCACGTTGTGCTTGAGAATTTATGGGACGCTTGCCTCCCAGGATGAAACGGATAGACCGGACGGTGGTTGCACAAGAATTACCTCCGGCGAACTGAAGTCGATGCTTGGACGTTATCACCACAATGATTTATGCAGGAGGCCAAGGGAAAGAATTTCAATATGCAACAAATCTGATGGTGGAGAGAATTTGGAAAATCTGTGTATTTCTCCTTGGTTGTGTCCTTCAAATTATATACATTTCTCAAAGGAAAACTGCCCAACAAATTAAAACCAAGTTTTAATTTCCTTCATGAATGCCATTATTTACATAATCAATAGGCATTTGAATTCCCTGCGGCAGTTACAAATATTTTAGGCACGTTTTTGGCATTGGAACAGCTTCAGCGTCTCAGCTGCCGGAACGAGGCGCCCGCCTCGAGCCCACCGCGGGCGCCCGCCTCGTTGGTGCACAAACGGGCAGCCCTTTCGACTCCGGGCGTCACTCGGGAAAGCCAGGCGCCCGCCTCGGACTGTCTCTCATGGGCGGCACCTACTGGCCTCCAGGCGGCCGCTTCACCTAGGTCCAGGCGCCCGCCTCACCACCAGAAACATTGGGTCAAGTTTTGGAAAAAAAATTGCAAAAAGTGGGCTCGCGCGGATAGGCTATTTCGGAGCTACATTCGTGTCCGCAGGACGCGCATGCACATGTGTTCGATTGTCCGAAGCCTATATCGGTCCATGATTTGCACCCCCCCCTGCGCACCTGTGCGCGAGAGAGAGCCTCTATGTACCACAATCTTACTCCCTACCAAAGTGTAGGAGTATTTAAACTTAGCCACTTTTTCATCTTTTTCCAATGTGGGATAACCACATTTTACCCATTCCAACCCATTAACTTTGAGCCTTCATATCTCATTCATTTCTCAACCATTTTGAACAAATGAATATATGATTTCAATGTACTCATGGAGTAGAACACAATCCAACAATCAATTTGTCATTTTAACAAATAACAAATTAAGAAAATAACTCATTATTTCCTTCAAAACACACTTTTTCCAACAATCCCCCACATGAAGGAATAATGCGGAATTGGTGATAAAGCCCGTGACGAAAACTTGCATACGAAGATGTGGGAATGCCCATTGAATCTTCGCTCGTACAAGCATATTTACTCTACTCGCAAATCGATAGACGCGATGTCCTTGAATCGTTATGCTTTTTGTGTAGCCGATCATATGCTTGACACAAGTATCGTCCTAACATACTTCAATTCTCATAGCTATGTTCAATCATGGCCCTGAACATACGCCTGGTTCTGCGAGAGGGTCTAAGAATTGAGCCTCACACAATTCTCCTCGAAGCGGCCCCACTTCTCTCTCACATAGGTGATTTCTTAAAGGTAACCCGTATTACCCCGCTCGAATTTTCGACGCGTAAGAATCATTAAAAGCCATAGGCTTATCCTTATCCTTTCGGGATGTCACTAATAGGAATGGACTTGGGGTAGATTCCCCCACAGTGACGCTACAAGTCTTTTAACAGTTAGGTTGTCCCATTGATTCTAGTTCTTGGGATCTCCAGTCATCTAGATTGGGTTTTCCGCTGTGTTTAACTTTTCAGAGGCTTTAGTCCCATTCCCCTCGTCGAGCTTTCAACTAACTCTCTATTTAGCCCTTTGGTTAACGGATCCGCTAAATTTTCCTTTGACTTAACATAGTCAATGGATATTGTGCCAGTTGAGAGTAGTTGTCTAATGGTATTATGTATTCGACAAATGTGTCTAGACTTACCATTATACATATGATTGTGTGCCCTTCCAATCGCTGATTGGCTATCACAATGTATACATATTGATGGCACGGGCTTCGTCCATCTTGGAATATCTTCTATAAATTGGCGTAGCCACTCGGCTTCTTCACCACATTTATCTAACGCTATAAACTCAGATTCCATCGTGGATCTAGCTATAACCGTTTGTTTAGAAGATTTCCATGATATAGCTGCTCCTGCTAATGTGAATACAAATCCGCTCGTAGACCTTGAGTCTTTTATATCGGATATCCAATTAGCATCGCTATACCCTTCAATTACCGCTGGATGTCTAGTATAGTGTAAAGCATAATCGCGAGTATATCTTAAGTACCTTAGTACTCTCACTATACCATTCCAATGTTCCGCTCCGGGATTACTTGTATACCGACTCAGTTTGCTAACTGTGTAAGCAATATACGGTCTAGTACAACTCATCAAGTACATTAGACTTCCAATGATTCTCGAGTATTCAACTTGAGAAACCGTGTCACCTCTATTCTTTGATAGATGTTGACTCATGTCTATTGGGGTTCTAGCAATAGCTAAGTCATCCTTGCTTGAATTTCTCAAGAATTTTATCCACATAATGTGACCGGCTTAAAGCAAGTCCATTTGACATTCTTGAAATTTTCACGCCAAGGATTACGTCGGCTAACCCCATATCTTTCATGTCAAACTTTGAGTTCAACATATCTTTAGTGGACTTTATCATTTTATCACAACTTCCTATGATAAGCATGTCATCTACATAAAGACACAAAATGACGTAGCCATTTCCCGTGTCTCTAACATAGATACATTTGTCACATTCATTTATTTTAAATCCACTTTCCATCATGGCTTGATCAAACTTTTGATGCCATTGTTTTGGTGCTTGTTTCAAGCCATACAATGACTTTACTAACTTGCACACTTTATTTTCTTGCCCGGCGCGAGAAAATCCTTCCGGTTGCTCCATGTAAATTTCCTCTTCTAAATCCCCATTTAGAAGAAGTTTGTTTTTAACATCCATTTGATGTACTTCAAGATTCCGCAATGCGGCTATCGCAAGTACAATTCTTATGGATGTTATTCTCGTAACCGGAGAATATGTATCAAAGTAATCAAGGCCTTCCTTTTGCTTGTAACCTTTAATTACAAGTCTTGCCTTATACTTGTCAATTATTCCATCCGTCTTCATTTTCCTTTTAAAAATCCACCTATATCCTAGTGGTTTACTTCCCGGAGGAAGATCCACTAATTCCCAAGTGTGATTTTGTAAAATGGAATCAATCTCACTTTTAATGGCCTCTTTCCACAAAGGTCCTTCGGAAGAGCTCACGGCCTCTTTATAACTTTGTGGTTCACTTTCAAGCATATAGGTTAGAAAATCTGGGCCAAAAGATTTTTCTACCCTACCTCGTTTGCTCCGTCGAGGTTCTACCTCCGCTTCATCATTTTCATCATGATGATTTGTTCCTTCGACTTCTTCTTCTTCTATTGAATCATGTCTCCATTTAGATGAACTTGCATCATCTCTTTTGCACGGAAACACATTCTCAAAGAAAAAAGCATTTCTTGACTCCATTATAGTATTCTTGTGTATATCTTGAATCTTCGATTCATGCACAAGAAACCTATAAGCACTACTATTGTGAGCATACCCAATAAATATGCAATCAATAGTTTTTGGTCCAATTTTCACCTTTTTGGGAGGTGGTATTGAAACCTTTGCAAGACACCCCCACACTCGCATGTATTGGTATGATGACACTCTTCCATGCCACAATTCATAGGGGCTCTTATTTATTTTCTTTCGGGGCATTTTATTCAACACATAATTTGCCGACAAGACGGCCTCTCCCCACATGTTATCCGGTAACCCCGAACTTATTAACATGGCATTCATCATGTCCTTTAGAGTCCGATTTTTCCTCTCGGCAACTCCATTGGATTGTGGGGTGTATGGTGGTGTTGTAACATGTTTAATACCATGTTGAGCACAAATACCTTCAAAAGGAAATTCATACTCACCACCACGATCACTTCTTATGACCTTTATTTTTCGGTTGAGTTGATTTTCAACTTCATTTTTATAGAGAACAAACTTCTCTATAGCCTCATCTTTACTTTTGAGAAGATACACATAACAATATTTTGTGCTATCATCAACAAAAGTCATGAAGTACTTATTGCCCCCTCGTGTTTGTGTTGACTTGAAGTCACATAAATCCGTATGAACCAACTCAAGTGGTTCATTATTTCTTACAACCGAATGAAACGGAGGTTTTGTAAACTTTGCCTCTACACAAGTTTCACATTTATGTTTGTAGTCTATTTTACATTTTGGTATGCAATTCATGTTAATTAATCTACGTATAGTATCATAGTTAACATGTCCTAGTCTACAATGCCACAAATTGGAAGACTCAAGCAAGTAAACGGAAGAATTATTCTTATTCATCTCATTCACCTTAGGCTTAGTAGCCATTACATTGCTTTTTACAACCATAGCACTAAGCTTAAACATACCATCACAAACATAACCTTTGCCTACAAACATTCCACTTTTAGACAAAGTAACCATATCGGATTCAAACACAACACGAAATCCATGCTTAATCAAAAGCGATCCGGACACCAAATTTTTTCGGATTTCGGGCACATAGAGCACATTGTTGAGAGTCAACTCTTTCCCGGAAGTCAACTTGAGCACCACCTTTCCTTGACCTTTCACATCGGAAGTGGCTGAATTTCCCATGAACAATTTCTCACAATTTTCATGGGCTTCAAAACTACTAAACATTTCCTTGTTTGAGCAAACATGCCTAGTAGCACCGGTGTCAATCCACCACTGATTTGGGTTTGAACCCACCAAATTCACCTCAGAAATTACCGCCGCCAAATTCATATCGGAAACTTCATTCGAGATGACATCCACCATGTTTGCTTGTTTCTTTGGCTTCCTACACTCGGAAGACTTGTAGCCCACAATGCCACAATTGTAACAAGTTCCACCGAACTTTTTCTTGGAGATTCCTCCCTTTGGCTTCAAACTAGAACCACCCTTTTTGGGACCAAACTTGCCTTTGGCTTTGCCGTTGGCCTTGGAGCTATCAACATGCTCCACCACATTGGCTTTCGCCACAAGAAGATTATTCAACTTCTTCTCCGCAATTCTATTCTCTTCCTCAATCCGAAGACGAATAGCAAGCGCTTCAACATTCATTTCTTTTCGTTTATGTTTAAGATAATTCTTGAAATCTTTCCAAGCGGGAGGCAACTTTTCAATTATTGCCGCCACTTGAAAGCTTTCACTAATTACCATCCCTTCGGCATGAATTTCATGAATGATTATTTGCAACTCTTCCACTTGACTTTTAACAGTTTTGAGTCCACCATTTTGTAATCGAGAAAACGGCCCACAATGAATTTCTTTGTGCCCGCGTCATCGATCTTATATTTATATTCCAAGGACTCCCAAAGTTCCTTTGCAGTTTTCTTAACACTATACACATTGTATAGCGTATCCGACAATCCATTGAGGATGTAATTTCTGCAAAGAAACTCGGAATGCTTCCAAGCATCAAGAGCCGAGATGGCTTGCCCATCCGTCTCATTCTCACCCAACTGTGGCGGATCTTCCTTAAGAAATCTCGCCAAGTTCAAGGTAGTCAAATAGAAAAGCATCTTTTGTTGCCATCTTTTAAAGTCTTGGCCAACAAACTTTTCCGGTTTCTCACCATGATGGTTCGAAACAGTTTGGACAACCACCCTTTGAGAGTTGGTTTCCACACGAAGCGCTTCCTCCACACGAGGATTCTCGGAGTTGTTCCCAGCGTTGGTTTCCACGTTTGATTGAGTAGCCATCTGAAACAAAACAAACAAGTTTAGTTCACTGTTTTAAATAGTTTTCCTTCCAACGAAGAGACAGTAATTTGTCTTAAGATTGTTGGAATAACTATTACAAAATCTCTGCTGGAAATATAGAAACTAATTTAAAACAGAAATAGAAAATACAAGAGAAGAAAATGAATTTGTCGCTGTCCGAGTCGTGTGAAATCACACTCTCCTTAAGACAAATTACGCCCCCTCACCACGTTGTGCTTGAGAATTTATGGGACGCTTGCCTCCCAGGATGAAACGGATAGACCGGACGGTGGTTGCACAAGAATTACCTCCGGCGAACTGAAGTCGATGCTTGGACGTTATCACCACAATGATTTATGCAGGAGGCCAAGGGAAAGAATTTCAATATGCAACAAATCTGATGGTGGAGAGAATTTGGAAAATCTGTGTATTTCTCCTTGGTTGTGTCCTTCAAATTATATACATTTCTCAAAGGAAAACTGCCCAACAAATTAAAACCAAGTTTTAATTTCCTTCATGAATGCCATTATTTACATAATCAATAGGCATTTGAATTCCCGGCGGCTACAAATATTTTAGGCACGTTTTTGGCATTGGAACAGCCTTCGGCGTCTCACCGGGAACGAGGCGCCCGCCTCGAGCCCACCTGTGCGCCCGCCTCGTTGGTGCACAAACGGGCGGCCCTTCTGGACTCCAGCGTCCGGCTCGGGAAAGCCGGGCGCCCGCCTCGGGATCCTCTCATGGGCGGCACCTACTGGCCTCCAGGCGGCCGCTTCACCTAGGTCCAGGCGCCCGCCTCACCACCAGAAACATTGGGTCAAGTTTTGGAAAAAAATTGCAAAAATTGGGCTCGCGCGGATAGGCTATTTCGGAGCTACATTCGTGTCCGCAGGACGCGCATGCACATGAGTTCGGTAGTCCGAAGCCTATTTCGGTCCATGATTTGCACCCCCCCCTGCGCACCTGTGCGCGAGAGAGAGCCTCTATGTACCACAATCTTACTCCCTACCAAAGTGTAGGAGTATTTAAACTTAGCCACTTTTTCATCTTTTTCCAATGTGGGATAACCACATTTTACCCATTCCAACCCATTAACTTTGAGCCTTCATATCTCATTCATTTCTCAACCATTTTGAACAAATGAATATATGATTTCAATGTACTCATGGAGTAGAACACAATCCAACAATCAATTTGTCATTTTAACAAATAACAAATTAAGAAAATAACTCATTATTTCCTTCAAAACACACTTTTTTCCAACATTATTTTGGTCATAATTTTTTTTTGAATTCCATTGCCAAGGGAATTGGCCATTCCTCCCATATTTGGAGGGAATGGCAAATTCCATCAAGCCAAGGGATTGATCAATCCGGAGGAATGGAAATTTTGAACCAAACATGGCGAAGGAATGGGTCAAACAAAATTGACCATTCCATTCCATCGACGGAATGGCCAATTCCGCGAACCAAACGGACCCTTAGTGCTCCACTACCAAGTACCAATCATTTATCAGGGACTGTATAAATAGTAGGTGGTCCAGTTGAAGAGGTCTCAGTTTGCATTTCCTAATTCCATAAGTTGCTCCTTTTAACTTAAACCTATCTTCTCATGTTTTACGACATGCAATGTGACCTGAGATAGAATGTTATTGCATAGTAATAGTGTCCGAGAGAAGTTGTTTTGCAGTTCATAAAGAGCATCTGGTCATTCTACCTTCGCTGAGTGCAGTAAGGGAGTCTTAAAATGAAAATGAGCAGATGAAGTTTGATAAAATTAGGAGAAAAGTTAAAGAAATTTATCATGAAAGGCACACCTCATATATAGTAATATGAATGTTACAACAGTCAGTGCTCTAATGTTGTCTTGCTCTTGCCATTGCCCTTGTTGCTATATTTCCGCCGTTCGCCGTTGATGTTCTTTATTCTTTGTTATTGCTTCTTCTTCTTGTTGTTGTTGGTCTGGTTGGAGCTCTGTTGATGAGTAATTGTTCATTACGAGGACTTTTGGTTTCAGTTTCTTGACATAAGCATCATTTCATTTCATATAATTCAGTCTTGCTTTCATATAATTCACTAGTAAAAGCACGTGTCCAAGGACACGTGTTTTTTTTTTTTAAATTAATTTTGTTTTTTAAGGGCAAAATGGGAAAGGGACAACTTAATGAGGGCAAATGAAAAATTCGGCACTTGGTACTGTTCATTCAACTGTAGCAAGGACCGTTCCCATTTATACTATAGATTTCTAGTGATAGTTTTGGGCACCAAAATGTATTTTGGCTTAATTTTTTTCAATAATGTTGTTTCTAATAAATGTCTTGTATTTTTTTTGGTACAGTTTGTCCATACAAACCGAATCAAGTGTTATCCTCCGAGAAAAATGCAGAATTTTCAGGTTAATTGGGCGGATACTTGTATAACCGATTTCTAAAGGAGAAGATGGCAGGGAAGTAGGAAGTAGTAGAAAATAGGTACTACAAAAATTTTTGGTTCTAACTAGTGTTGATTGTAATATTAATGATATTATTGATGATCGAGAGAACAAATATCTTTAACTTTTGTTAGTTTATAATTCTTTTGGATGATTGTAAGAATTATTGTTGTGTAATAAATGAAAGGTTGATTATTATTGTTGAATGGAATGATTGTTTCTATTAATTTTTATTTTTATATAATTTAAAATAGGTGCAGCAGGATTTTTTTTTGAAAATTAGCCCTCACTTAGCGCTTACTTGCATAGCGCTTTCGTAAAACGCTATGTAAGTTGATTTATAGAAAAATAAAAAAAGTGCTTAGATAGCACATAAAAAATGCTATGTAAGTTGATTTGTAAAAAAATAAAAAAAAGTGCTTAGATAGCACATAAAAAACGGTATGTAAGTTGATTTCTAGAAAAATAAAAAAAGTGCTTAGATAGCGCTTTTGAAAAGCGCTATCTAAGTTCGTGAGCTTATGTAGCGCATAATAAGCGCTATGCTAACTTGCACAGCGGTAGCTTAGATAGCACTTATAAGCGCTATCTAAGCTCTAAAAATAGCGTTATCTAAGCTCAAATCTGTACTAGTGTCTCCAGCCTCGGACTTGGAACCCTTTTCTTTTTTCTTTTGTTTCTTATCCTCAGCCATGGCCACATCATAGGCCCTCTCAAACAGTTCCTGCCTGGTGTTTACCTTTCTGACTTGCAGCTCGTACTTTAGATCAGGAGACGATATCCCATTCCTGAAGCAATCTATTACCTCCCTGTCTGTTAGGTCCTCCTCGATCTGGTCGACCATCTCCTTGAATTTAGTGAAGTAGCTCATGGAGCTTTCAGCTTTGCCCTGCGCAAGATTGTTCAAGTCAGTGACCGTCTTCTTTCGGGCTCCAGCTGTCGAGAAGCGATCTAGGAACTAGAGCCGTCAAGTTGGGACGGTCCCGTCGGGACGTCCCGTCCCGCCATACAAATGGGACGGGATGGGACGGAATATTTTAGTCCCGTCCCGTTTTCGTCCCGTCCCGTATCGTCCCATTCCCGTCGCGGGACAACTTATTTTTATCCCGTCCCGTCCCGTTTTCCCGTATTGACCCGTACAAGTATTAGGTCTCACTTGTGAATATCTGTAATTGGTCTTGCTCAGAACATCTTCCTTCTTTTTTAACAAAAAATATTGTTATCATACTGGACAAACCTGCAATGACATAATCTTGGAACCGAACAATCCAAATATCCTCGTTTGAACAGAGCTGTTATCAAGACATGCTTTCATTATTGCCACTTAATGTTCATGATACACATTAAACTGTTAATGTCATGTTGAATGTCCATTATTAACATAGCTACTCACGTAATTCACCAACAGCTGCAGTATGTGTTGCGGTTACTTCTTAATCAGCAGCACTTCACAATCTCAACTGTCAAAGAGAGCTCCTGTGCGTAGAATAAACTTGTTCTTTTTCTTCTTAGGGAGAAAGATAAACTTAATTGATGACGAAGTATTTTCGTCCCGTTTGGGTCCCGCGGGATCCCGCGTCCCGCAAATGGGACGGGATGGGACAGAGTATTTTCGTCCCGTCCCGTTTTGTCCCATCCCGTTTCGTCCCGTTCCCGTCGTGGGACAACGTAATTTCGTCCCGTCCCATCCCGTATTCCCGTATTGACGGCTCTACTAGGAACTTCTTACTCATATAATCCCACGAGGTAATACAGCCCGGCGTCAAACCACGAAACCAAGTCAGTGCTGCACCTGTGAGGGTGCTGATTAGTGCTTTGCACAACAAATTATCCTCGGAAGAGACCAAGCACATGGTGGTCTCCAAATGCTGCATATGGTTCAGGGCATTGGTCGCACCTGAATACTTGTCGAGAGCGGGTAGCTTGAAACCTAGACGTGTCCAAACGTTTATAACCGTCGGTTAACGGTTATAACCGACGGTTAAAAAAATGGTTAAAACTTAACCGTAACTTAACCGTTAACCATGTACTAACGATTACGGTTATCCGATTAACTGTTATAACCAGTTAACACGGTTTATCCGGTTAAAAAGGTTAACTGAAGCCCTTTTTTTTTAAAAAAAAATTCCAAGTTCACGGCCAAGGCCAAGCCAGCCATTAAAAATGCCACGGACATTCATGCTCACCTTGGCTCCTCCTTATATACCAAGGCAATCCATTTTGTTTTGTTTTGTTTTGTTTCCATGTGGGATAAAATGCCAAGGCCAAGGTCGGCCAGCCGAGCCAAGGCAATGCAAGCAATTTACTTTAGTTTTTCTTTCCATGTGGGATGAAGGTCAAGGCCAAGGCCAAGGCCGACCGAGCCAAGGCAAGGCTAAGGCCAAGGCCATTTTACTTATGTTTTCTTTCGATGTGGGATATCAGCTAATTTTTATTATTTTTCGATTAAAAATTAACTTTTCAAAATAATAATTGAATATTATATAATAAATAAAAATTATGATAATAATATAGAAAAATTATTTAAGATGTTAGTTAGTAGTGACGGACAATAGCATTTACTTTTTTTTTTTGATAAATAAAACAATTTGAGTTGTTAGTTAGTAGTGAAATATTTTACAAAAAGTTATATAAAAAAAGTTAAGAATTTTTAAAGAAATGAAAATATATAATAGAAAAGAGAGATACGGACAATAGCATTTACTTTTTTTTTTTTGGATAAATAAACAATTTTAGATGTTAGTTAGTAGTGATTTTTTTTTTTTTACAAAAAGTTATATAAAATGTTAAGAATTTTTAAATAAATGAAAATATATAATAGAAAAATGAGAGACGGATAATAGCATTTACTTTTTAATTTTTTTTTTTGGATAAATAAAACAATTAGAGATGTTAGTTAGCAGTGAATTTTTTTACAAAAAGTTATATAAAAATAGTTAAGAATTAAAAAAAAAATGAAAATATGTAATAGAAAAGAGAGAGACGAACAATAGATTTATTTTTTAATTTTTTTTGGATAAATAAAGCAATTTGAGATGTTAGTTAGTAGTGATTTTTTTACAAAAAAGTTATATGAAAAGTTATGAATTTTTAAAGAAATGAAAATATATAATAGAAAAATGAGACGGACAATAGCATTTACTTTTTTAATTTTTTAATTTTTTTTAATAAATAAAACAATTTGAGATGTTAGTTAGTAGTGAAATTTATTACAAAAATTTATATAAAAAAGTTAAGAATTTTTAAATAAATGAAAATATATAATAGAAAAAAGAGAGAAGGACAAAATCATTTTTTTTTGAATAAATAAAACAATTTGATATGTTATTTAGTAGTGAATTTTTTTACAAAAAGTTATATAAAAAAATTAAGATTTTTTTTTTAAAATGAAGATATATAATAGAAAAAAGAGAGACGGACAATAGCGTTTACTTTTTCAATTTTTTTTTTTGGATAAATAAAACAATTTGAGATGTTAGTTAGTAGTGAATTTTTTTTACAAAAAGTTACATAAAAAAAGTTAATTTTTTTTTAAAGAAATGAAAATATATAATAGAAAACAGAGAGACGGACAATAGCATTTACTTTTTTATATTTTTAAATTTTTTTTTGGATAAATAAAACAATTTGAGATGTTAGTTAGTAGTGGAATTTTTTACAAAAAGTTATATAAATAAAGTTTAGAATTTTTAAAGAAATGAAAATATATAATAGAAAAAAGAGAGACATACAATAGCATTTACTTTTTTAAATTTTTAATTTTTTTTGGATAAATAAAATAATTTGAGATGTTAGTTAGTAGCGATTTTTTTTTACAAAAAGTTATATAAAAGAAATTAAGAATTTTTAAAGAAATGTAAATATATAATAGAAAAATGAGAGACGGATAATAACATTAATTTTTTAATATTTTTGGATAAATAAAACTATTTTAGATGTTATTTAGTAGTGAATTTTTTTACAAAAGTTATATAAAAAAATTTAAGAATTTTTAAATAATGAAAGTATGAGTGTTTGGTGTATGGGTATATGTATATGGGTTATGATTTAAAATATATGATATGTGTATATGATACGGAATATATGAGTTATGGTTTAGGGTATAGGGTATAGGGTATGGGATATATGGTATATGATATTTGTTATGATTTAGGGTATATGATATGAGTTATTATTAATATTATTATTAAGTATTATTATTAATTATATAATAATAATTATTAATAACTATTCAATTATATAATTGAATAATTAACAATAGCATTATTATTAGTATTATTATTAAGTATTATTACTAGTTATTATTAGTATTATTATTAATATTGTTAATGTTTATGTTATTAATATTAATATTAATTAATTAATTAGTTATATAATTAATAATTCATTAATAAATATTATTGATAATAAATATTATTGATAATAAAATTATTATTCTTGATATAAGGCATAAATATTTTAGTTAGCATACCATATATAAACCAAATATAAGCATGTGATGTGCATTGTTTTATTGAATTTCAAAAATTCACGTGAATCATGAGCTAAAGCAACATCTTATTCATTCAATACATAACATTGAATGCAATCCGATGGTCCATAATTCTTCAAAAGAAAAACCACTACCCTTTCCCTATCCCAACTCATTTTTTACCCCTATTTCTCTCTCTCCCTGTTTCTCTTCATTTGCAGCCTCCCCATTCCCTTCTCTCTCTGCCGCCCCTTCCCTCCCTAACCCTAATTCTCCTCCCACCGCACCATTCCACCACCACCTCCCTCTCCCTTTTCTCATCTGCCGCCCCTTCCCTTCCTATCCCTTTTCTTATCTGCGATCGAGAGTATCAAACCCATTAACCAGAAACCCGATTCAACCTCTAGTTCTTCTCTGTCATCAGCTTCTTGCAATTTCCATGGTGGGTGTTGGTGGTCGGACTCCGCTAAATCTGAAATTGTGGCCAATTTATGGCCACACCACCGGCCGTGAAATCAAAAAATCATCCCACCTTACTGTTTGAACCGTGCCCTCCCTCCTCATATCCTTCTTCCACATTATTATTCGGCCAATACCTCGTCGTTGTCGCCGTCCACTCTCTCTCTCTCTCCTTTTCATTTTCTCTCACTCGCCTTCTTTGTCTCTGTCTCTCTCTCAATCGCCTTCTTGAAATCCCTAGTCTCCCCGTCGCTTCCTCCGACGTACCCGACTCTACGATTCACTTCCTTCTCAGTTCCACTCCCATTTTACCTCAAATCACCTCTCCTTATCAAAATCCTCAACTCCTTTTTTTTCTTTCACTTCGAATTGTCAATCGTATCTGAGATCATTATTAATAGTTTTATTTGCTTGTTTAATTATTTGTTCAATAAAATATTTGCTTAGTTGTCGAATGATGTGATGAACGTTTTGAAAACGATTGATGCTTCTGCCTTTGTATTTGTTTTTTTTTTTTTGGGCAAATTGCAATTTGGTTATCCAACGTTTACCAACTATTGCAATTTGATTTTCAACATTGAATTTTTAGCATTTTCATTCCCTACATTAACATTTTGTCTCAATCCAATGTAAATTTTGTTAAAAAACTAACTCTCGTTAAAAATGTTTGCCACGACGCAAATATATTTTAAAGGGTAAAATAATAATAATAATAATAATAATAATAATAATAATAATAATAATAATAATAATAATAATAATAATAATAATAATAATAATAATAATAATAATAATAATAATAATAAATAATAATAATTAGCTTTAAGCCTTCATTGCTAAAAATTCAATGTTGAGAATCAAATTGCAATAGTTGGTAAACGTTGGGTAATCAAATTGCAATTTGCTCTTTGTTTTTAGAAATCTCTACAACGACATCGTTTGAAATATTAGCTATAAGCCTTCATTGCAACTGCCAACTAGTTGTCGATGGATGAATTTATAATACACTAGCACATGCCCGTGTCCAAGGACACGGTATTTTTTTTTAATTTTTTTTTTTAATTTAAAAAAAAAAAAATATTTTTTAAGAGCAAAATGGGAATTTTGCCCAATGGAACTGTTCAAAGAACTGTTCATGGGGGAGGCCTCATTTATACTATAGATTAGTTTATTCATTTCTTCTAGTAGTTTACTTGCTTAGGAAATGTGTTGATAAAAATATTTAAGATATATATATATATATTTATATATATATATATATATATATACAAAAATATTATAATTGACATTTTTTTTATTTATTGCATTATCAGCGGCAAAATATTTCGTCGGAGAAGTTAGAATTTTAGATAAATCAGAATAACACAGCGACCGAAAATTCCGCCGGTGAAATTACAATTTAATGAAATAAAATTTCGCAGCGAAATATTCTGTCAGTGTATTTAAAATTTTAATTAAATCAAACTAACTCAGCGACGAAAATTCCCGCCGATAAAACATGTTTTTCTGGAAGTGGTGGTGGCTTTCGACCCTTGGCTCTACCGCTTGGCTAACAAGGTTGTCGAGCTGCATTGAATTTTAAAGAGAGTGAAACATTGTGAAAAATAAGGATTACGAGAATTAATGTCGTTATGATTCCGAGTTTTATCATATTTCACTCTGCTTATGTGAATATATAGCAGGTTGAAAAGAGCACTTCTTATAAGATTGGCCGAAGCGTAAAGCAATTAAGATTGTGGTCAAGAGAATTGTCACACTAATGCTTCATTGATCATAATCTTGTTTTATCAGTCACCAAATAAAAAAGAAAAATTATTTTGGAATGGAGCGAGTACAAAACTGTATTATTTTGGAAATAATAACGAACTTATCCAACTGATTTTATTCTAGTTTGCAAATAATGCGATATACTCCCTCCGTCCCAGCCCAATTGATACCAAATTTTTGGGCACACAGATTAAGAAAAAGTAAGAGAGAAAAAGTGGAAGAAAATGTTGTGAGTATGAAAAATTAAATAGGAGAGAGAATGAGTGGAAGGAATAGTGATTTGATTGGTATTGTGAGTGTAAAAGTAAAATAGGAGAGAAAATGAGTGGGGAAAATAGTAAAGATTTCCTTCCATTTTGGGCAGTCTCAATTGAGCTGGGAAGAACAAAAAAGGAAATAAGTCTCAATTGAGCCGGGACGGAGGGAGTATTCGTTATTGATAGCTAGACAACATACTTTTGAATTCGTTATTAAATAATGCAATTTTTTTTTTTAATTACGATGTCTGTCACTCTATAGTCTGCGTCAAGGACACCACGTCATTGACAATGATTCTGATGACATACACTGACGTGGCAGTACCTCGCCATCAACTCTACTAGTTATTTGATGTTGTAAGTAAATAAAATAAAAGTTGTTGTATTATTTGATAACTAATGTAAAAATATACATAACCCATATGATACTAATGAGGTAAAAAAATGTCATAAAATATGATTTACAAAATGATGTGTCATAATTAATTATGCTGATTCTTTTAATAACAGTGTGACAGATCTATAATCGATATAACCAGTAAAATATGGCCACCTCGTTATTTATTTTCATTTAATTTGCATTAAAACAACATCGAAAGAATTTGTGTTAAAAAAATCCTCTGTAAAATGACACGTGACTTGCACGTGATCATTTAACGGATTTTTCTAACAAAACTAGTTAAAAACTCTGAAATGTTAACAAAATTAGAACTTTGTAACCTATATTGTAAGTAGTGATAGAATAGGGACTGATTTAGAAACACCCCCCTAAACTTTGGGGCCAAAATGCAATTTTTTCCTTTTTTTTTTTTTTTTTTTTTTTTTTTTAATATACGGTGACAACTTTTAAAGAGAACGCAGAATCAGAAAGAAAATAGCGCGCAACTCTCGAGCACCACCTGAGATTGCAACTGTTCCCCGCGTCGCCACTCGCCGGTAACCTAGCTGCCTGCTGTCCAACGCGCCGCACGGTCACCGGTCAAGAGCTGAACCCTGACGGTAACTAATTTTTCTCTTTCGAATTAATTTAGGTCTCAATCAATTTAGGTCTTTTTAAAAAATATTTGTCTTCTTATATTAATTTTATAGTTCACATGATTGATTGTAAGTATTAATTTATTGACGATGTTTTCGGGTTTCAATTTAACCATTAACTATTAAATTCTACTTAGGGTTTCACACTATTTAGTTTTTGAAATTGGTGATTTTTGACTACTAATAAAATTGCAACTTTATTTCTGTTATTGAAGTAATTCGATTTTAGTTTTTGTAATACTAGCCACAATTGGTTTCTTTTGATTCTTTAGTAATTTGACTTTGATTATGACATTACTATTTCTCAAGGCTTTCACAGATTTACTTGTAAGCTTTGAGCATCTGATTTTGTTTGTAATGTCAGCGTCCACTCTATTCTGCCCCTCATGTTTCATATCACAGATAAACAGAGTTCTTTTCTGGTGCTATTCTCTGACAACAACCTAATATTCTTTATGTTTATGAAATACATACTCCCTCCGTCCCAATAAAATCTTCACTAATTACCCAAAAGGGCGTCCCGTTAGAAGCTTCACCTTTCCTTTTTTGGCAAAAAATCTTTACTATTTCCTCCACTCATTCTCTCTCCTAATTCACTATTACACTCACAACACTTTTCAAATTTACTATTTCCTCCACAAATTCTCTCTCCTATTTTCAAATTACACTCACAACATTTTTTTCCCACCTATTTCCTTAATATTTGTGCCCACCCAAAAGGGTGAAGCACTTATTGGGACGGAGGGAGTATATGATTTCACACCTTCTTCCATAAACGTTAAAAAGCGGAAAAAGGTACGCAACATTATGAAAAGGGCAAGAAATTTGGACTATGCATCAGACCAAGTAATATCTATCTCCCCCCAATTATCGTTAGGTACACTTAAGGCTTTCCATACACCTACCGAGGCTTCAACAATGTTGTTACCACATGGAGGCTGATAGTCATTGTCTACATTACATCCCGTTGTTGAGTCACACACATCTATAACTTTGGCATATACGCTTCGTCCGTTAGCTCTTATAATGATATTTTGCAGACATATTTTTCCTCCGTTGTACCATCCACTTGAAAGTGCCACAATTGGGTCATCTGCTCTGTGCTATTCTCCATCGCACGATGTTGAAATATCCCCGCCGCTTGGAAAGTCGCTTAGTGTGAGTATTGCCTTTGTACTATTAGACACGAGGGGTGAACATTTGTAAACGGGATAAAGCTTTCCTGGGAGACAACACTTGGATCTATCCTCGTTGTCACATGGAGGGAGGTTTTTACCCCTTATAACTCCACTAGGCTTGCAAACTTGAGCTATGACTTCAAAAGATGTGAAATAACGAGAATACTTGGTATAAGAAGTAATGCCCCTGACATGAAGCTTTTCATATTTCCAATTTTCAGTTTTCCTGAGTGTTGGATGTTGGATACAAGTAAATATAAGAGATTATATATTTATAAAAGGTTTTCCTTACAAATTTCCAAGCTTACGGTCAAAAACAGAACTGTACCGTTGGCCGTTGCTTTAATGATGACTGCTCTGTTGTGCTATGTGAGAAGATTTGGTTGTAATTTAACTGCTGTGAGATTTAACTTATTCCATCATCTTGTTCTTTTAGAGTGAGGATAGTTAAGACAAAGGAATGGCTTCTATTAGCATTGGTTGTAAAATTAGAGGACATGGATTTTTTTTTTGAGGGGGGGGGTGAGTAGAGCCGTCAAGTTGGGACGGTCCCGTCGGGACGTCCCGTCCCGCAATAGATTTGGGATGGGATGGGACGGAGTATTTTAGTCCCGTCCTGTCCCGTTTCATTCAGTTCCCGTCGCGGGACAACATGGTGCGGTCCCGCCCGTCCCGTTCCCGTCCCGCATATCTCGGCCCTGTATATCTCTCTGGTTTCAGGGTTATCAATATGGATTCCACTAAGCCCTGTATATCTCTATGGTCTTTGATTTTACGAAGGATACAACGTGCTCTCTCGAAAATAGTCACCTACAGCTTTCTGATGCGTGGTCTTTGTCAAGGAAAAAACATAGACATGGCTCTCAAACAGTGGTGCCAAGTTGTTGAAAAGGGTCTCAAGAGCCTGATGTAATTATGCATAATATAATAATCCATGGTCTTTGTTCTGCAGGCAAAGTGGGAGATGCATTGCAGTTATATCTAAGGATGAGTCAGTGTGATTGTGTTCCAAATCTTGTTACCCTCAACACTTTGATGGAGGGTTTTTACAAATCTAGAGATTGCCTTAATGCATCAGTGATCTGGGCCCGCATTTTGAGAAGTGGGCTTGGCCTTGGCGCCTAGTCAACGCTTATCCCTCCTAGTCAACGGGTCCTGCATGGGTCCCGCGGGATCCCGCGCCCCGCAAATGGGACGAGATGGGACGGAGTATTTTAGTCCCATCCTGTTTTGTCCCGTCCCGTCTCGTCCCGTTTCCGTCGTGGGACAACATAATTTCGTCCCGTCCCGTCCCATATTCCCGAATTGACAGCTCTAGGGGTGAGTACCACATTCTAGGATATTCTGGAAAATGGAGTATGACTACTGTGCGCTTGGAGTTTCAATTTGGCATATTCTTCAATAAAATGAATATTTATTTTTTATATTCTCTTGCCATATGATTGCAAATTTTTAATATTAAATATGTGCAGTTTATAATACTTCATGAAAAGTGTGTGTGAAAGTCTTTATTAGCGGTAAACCATAATTGGATTTATATAGGCGTCAAAGCTGTAACACGTCTTTAGCAGTAACAACTTGCTCTCTGTTATTCCACTAGATGAGGATGTTGGACCCAGAAGATGAATGAGTTAAAAATAGGTTCCTTATGCTGTACATGAAACGTTACACTTTTCTAATAGTCATCGATGAAGTAAAAGGCAGATCTGTAGTCTGAGGGCATCTCAGAAATGGCAATCCTTAACCAGGGCCCTCCGTAATTGTTCTAGTATGTAAGAAAAGCCTTTTTCCTTCTTCATTTACCAATCTAGTTTTTATGGCATGTTTTTGTCAGACATGGTTCATTTTTCCGAACAGTAGGATCATTTTCTGTGGTTGATTTGACTCACTAAAGATGAATTATAAGCAAGCCTTCTAACAAAAAAACATTAACAAAAACAATTAGTAGTTCATGTTTACATCAAAGTGAGACTTGCTGATAGGCTTTATCGCAACACCTACAAATTACTACAAGGACTCTTAATAATGTAGATAGTGAAAGTCCAGGATCGATCTCAGGGAACAGTTATTTGGTTGTGTAATTGCCACTTAGCAAGATTGGGGGATTTGTTTTGATTTGTTGTTGTAATTAAACTATAGCAAGAAAATAGCTTTGTAGACAATAATTTAAAAGAAGACTTTGGATCATCATTCTATCTCCATTCTATTTCTGAATATCATTGATTAAATCCCTTCCCTTATTCCCCTATTCACTCAATCACGAGATATATTTCAATCTCTATTTCTTTCTTTGATAGTAGTTAATAGCGGCGACACGCTCAACCTAATTGATAATCAAACTAAGCCGACACGGTCAATAATTCAATTAAACAATTGATTTGATTTAAGAAATTAAGATTGAGAATAATCACTAATATACTTTCACTTAGATGATTATCTAGTTTTACCCAAATCATAAATCAAGATGACACATACAAGATTTGTGAAATTGCTACAATGAAAACCCTAATCCGACACGGTAGAAGAGATTTCTAGCGGTAATTAATCACAAGAATAAAGAAATTGATCAAGTTTCTTAAACCCTAGTAATCAATATAAACCAAGCAAAGCAAGTAAAACTATGAAATAGGGATAATAATTGGGAGAAGAAATCAAACCTCAATTCATTAAAAGAATAGTTCAAGAACTTTAATCCAAAGGGATGGAAGTTAAGCTTCCATGGAAATAATCACAAACCTTGAATTGTTTCTAGAAAACTAATGTTACTCCCTTCCACTGTACTCCACCCCAACAAAAATAAAGAAAATAAGTATTTATACTCCCTTCTCCAAACCTAGGCTAAAACAGGAAAAACAAATAAAATAAAAACGTAAAATCCCGTCGCCTGAATTGCCGCTCGCCAAGGCACGACTCGTGATGAGATGGACGACTCGTCCCCGCTGCAGCCTCTTCTGATTCAGGCGTCCCTGTTATGGGGACGAATTGGTTGTGCTTGGGACGACTCGTCCCTGCTGTTGCTCCGCTGATTCTGCCGCGGTTTCAACACCCTTGAACTTTGCTTTGACCTTGTTGGCTTCCATTGATGAATTGATGAAGAGATGATGATCTTGAGCTCCTTAATCATGATTATGAATTCGATTACAAGGTATAACTCTCTAAATCTCCCTCGAATTACATTGTTTCTCACATAATTCTCACAATACACAATTTACTCAAAATACACTAAACCTATACTAAATACATGAAAATAAAGAATAATAGAGACGGAAAACAAACGAAATAGATAGAATAAATCCGTCCCATCAAATACCCCCAAGCTTAGACCATTACTCGTCCCTGAGTAATATCCTAATCTCCAATCTAACACCGGCCTAAAACAGATGCATGGAGGGTAAATGACTCCTATTCTCCTCTAATCCGCCAACAAAACAATGTCAACCAACATAAAAATAACCATCGAAGTATAGAAACTCCGTCTCCTTATAACACCAAAATAATAACAATGAAAATAATGACCTTAGCTTGATACCAACTCCCATAATAAAACGTTATCCAAACTTAGGTCCACACATAAAAGCCAAGGGGAACTAAAAATGTCATATGTTTCCCCCACGCTTGGCTCACACTACATACACCCTCATAAAAAGAAATCATTGCAAGGTTGCGATCCTTAAACAAATATTTACCTCGTGAAAAACACCAACACCCCTTATAACTCCAACAGTGAACGAGGGTTTCTAATTCCTAGGCACCACTATCCAAACCTCATACTCCAATAATGGCCCTACCCGATACTCCAAACCTCCATTATGTCTCCACTCCGGTGATATAACAGATAGAAAATACTCAATTCTCACCTTTTGCCTAGGTGCCGTTTCCGGTTTTCACCTAGCCTCTCATTTTTTTCATTTTTTATTTTTTTTTTCAAAACACACCCTCTCCTTTTGCCTAA
The DNA here is from genome assembly GCA_022495995.1 of Adenophora triphylla var. japonica. Taxonomy (NCBI): domain Eukaryota; kingdom Viridiplantae; phylum Streptophyta; class Magnoliopsida; order Asterales; family Campanulaceae; genus Adenophora; species Adenophora triphylla. The sequence goes on from JAFEMH010007299.1 coordinate 64,741, forward strand.
GTGCCCTCTCGGGTTTTCACTTAGCCTCTCTTTTGTTTTTGTTTTTGTGTTTTTGTGTTTTTTTTTTTTTTTTGATTCAAAAACAACGAAATTTACAATGATACAATCTCCCTATACCCCCACGCTTAAACTAGACATTGTCCTCAATGGATTAAACAATTAAAACAGAACAATAAAAACATGGGGGAAAGGGCACCAAGGGACTAAATAAAGGGACGGGAGGCTCCACCAACATGAGCCTCATCAATGTAAGGGGGATGAAAGTAATCTTCATTTACCTCTAGAAGATGTTTGGTTTCCATGACATGCCTCCCAGTTGGAGACCATTTCAGCTTCCCCTTCTTCTTCTCCTTTGCTTTCTTCCTTGGTGGCTCTCCTTTCTTTTTCTCACTCTTCACTTGTGGAGACTCATCAATATCTACCGCACCTCCATCCTTGATACTCAGCTCCCTCAAGTCCATGGCACAAACTTTACGAACATTGTTCTTAGGAAAATTCTTCTCATCAAACATATCAAACCCAATTTTCTTCCCATCGAACTCCATCGTCACAGAACCACTAGCCACATCTAGCTTGGTATGAGAAGTAGACATAAACGGCCTACCCAACAGAATAGGAGCCTCAAAATCCGTCTCCATCTCAAGCACATAAAAATCTGCCGGGAAAATCAAGTCACCAACCCGGACTTCAACATCTCTCACTACCCCCTTGGGGTATGCGTTGGACTTATCCGCCAACTGTATAACCACTCGAGTATCCTCCAATTTACCCAATTTAAGGTCTTCAAACAATGCATAAGGCATAACATTGATTGAAGCCCCTAAATCGAGCATAGCCTTCTGAACTGAACTACTCCCAAAAGTCACTGGAATCACGAACATGCCCGGATCACTACACTTTTTGGGCATCTTTTTCTGATAAACTGCGCTCACATGCTCAATCACCTTCACTTTCTTCAGCTCACCCTTCTTTGGAGTCCTCTTCGGTGTGCACAATTCCTTCAAAAATTTGGCGTATCTAGGAACTGTTTTGAGAAGGTCCAATAACGGGATATTCACCTCAATGTTCTTGAAAGTATCAAACATATGCTTCTCTGATTCCTTTGAAGCGTCTCTCTTCAATGCCTCCGGAAAAGGAACTTTCGGCTCATAGACACGCAACGGTGGTGGAACATATTTCTCTTCAGGGGTCTTCTCTACCTTCTCTTCCACCACTAACTCTGGTTCAACTTTCTTTTTAATCTCCTGTTCAGGCTCTATAGAAACCATCTGTCCATCAACTTTCTTCTTCCGCCTCACATACACTGCGCTAACATTATGCTTTGGAGGGTTCTCAGTTTGAGGTGATGATTTTGCCGCCTCTCTAGCTTCCATTCTTACCACGCCTCTGCAATGCCCCATTTGTCTCTCCAGTGTTACCAATACTAGCATCGTCCTCTGCGATACCTGCGAAGACTACTGATACTCGTATCGGTCCTCTGCTGATACTGCTGAAGACCGCTGGATAAGGTGCTCATACTCTGAGCCAGTGTACGGAACATGTCATCTGTAGACTGCTGCTCCTGCTGCTGCTGTGGTGGTTGTCCCCATCTAGAATTGGGTTGATTACCCCCATAGTTATACTGTCTCTGCTGCTGCTGTGGGAACCCAACTGAATTCATATTCTCCTGACCTTCTGTCCGACTCAACAGCAATTGCTTCATCATACATTTCAACTCCATGACATCGGACTCAAGCTTCTCATTCTCCCCACTGCTTGTGCCCATAGCACTAACCTGTCTGAGACTGGATCTCCTCCCATGTGTTCGGGTACTCCTTGCTAGCTCCTCTAGCAATTTCTGGGCTTCCTCAGCCGTCTTATTCAGAACACTGCCCCCGCAACAAGAATCTATCATCCTCTTATCCTGCATAAGTAATCCCCCGTAGAAGTAGACTATCAGCTGGTCATCAGTATACCCATGATAAGGGCAGCTCCTACAGAGAGTATGGAAGCGAGTATAGTACTCATATAAGGTCTCATCTGCCTTCTGCTCCATGTTGCTGATATCCCGCTTCATAATATTTATCTGGTCAGGTGGGAAAAATTCTTCAAGAAACACCTCCTTCATCTTCTGCCAAGAAGTGATACTGTTGGCCAACAAGTGGTAATACCATGTATTAGCATTGTCTTTCAGGGTGAAAGAAAACGCTCTCAATAAAAGCTGTTCGAGAGGTAAGGTTGCCGGTTTCATGCTCTGACATATCTGCACAAACTGAGAGATGTCTTGATTCGGGTTACTGCCGCAAACCGTTGAAGTGGGGCAATTGATTGAGTAGCCCAGGCTTCAACTCAAATGTAACCCCAGCAGGCAAATTTGGAAATAAGACTGCTTGTGGTTGCTCTCCCCAATTGGGAGCTACTCTCTGCCGTAATGTCAATGGGGGTACTACATCCTCTCTATTATTTCCTCCACCTCCTCTATTCACATTATTTTCCACTTCAGGAATTACATCACCTTCTGGTCTCGCCATCTTATCCACTAACAAAGCTTTCCTTCTGTTCCTGAAAATTCTTTCAATTTCTGGTTCACAAAGCTCAAGAAAATTATTAGTAGAACGGGTATGGACCAAACAATGATCCACACCACGAAGGGACAAGGATAATGTAAAACAAACAATTAAAATAAAAAGACAAAAATTAAATAAGAACACAAACAAATAACACCGTTCCCCGGCAACGGCGCCAAAATTTGATAGGCTTTATCGCAACACCTACAAATTACTACAAGGACTCTTAATAATGTAGATAGTGAAAGTCCAGGATCGATCTCAGGGAACAGTTATTTGGTTGTGTAATTGCCACTTAGCAAGATTGGGGGATTTGTTTTGATTTGTTGTTGTAATTAAACTATAGCAAGAAAATAGCTTTGTAGACAATAATTTAAAAGAAGACTTTGGATCATCGTTCTATCCCCATTCTATTTCTGAATATCATTGATTAAATCCCTTCCCTTATTCCCCTATTCACTCAATCACGAGATATATTTCAATCTCTATTTCTTTCTTTGATAGTAGTTAATAGTGTAGGGGAAATATAGGGTCTTGATCTTGATACAGAGGCCGGATATGTGATTGAATCGTGTATAATCCACTTTCCGAATAAAGTATTTCGACCCTTAATGCCTGGGTTACACAAAATCTTTATTGGGATAAGACAATCACGCAATTTGTTTTCTAGGCAAAGAGAACAAATCAAAACTTGAGAATTGTTTTGCTTTCGTTATATTGTTGTAATTCACTCTTGTGTTTTTCATGTATGTACAACTGAGATCAATCCCTGTATATATACAGATGGAGAGGTATTAGTTAAAGGGTATAATCAAAAGACATGACTTTAGCCAAGCAATGTGTCTCTTCATTTTGAAAAGGCATCTGTACAGGAACTGCACGGCCGTGTCTTAAGAATTGCACGGCCGTGTTGTTCATACCTGCACGGCCGTGTCATATGAACTGCACGGCCGTGCTGTTCATACTGATCAGCAAAAAGAGCTACCCTTTAACTTTTACTTCTATATCGAGGTTGACTTCGTTTTAGCTCAAACGAGTGTGTACTCCACACTTTCCCTTACTCGTATCCGAGTCTAATACGAATCACATTGATCTCTTAGTAAATCACCATTACAATAAAACAAGTTGATGACACTAAAATCACCAACAAATCCCCTCCATTTTAGTGTAATCCTTTGATTTACTAAACTTTATAAATAACGAAACAAACGAATGCATAAATGAAAATGTCTTGCGATTGAATTTTCATCTTAGTATAATACACATTTCAAATACTCGAGAATCGGGGTGTCGTAACGATTGAACCCGTCAACTCATATGAATACCTGAAGATACTATACACATAAGTTCAGTACAATTCTCTTTGTTTAATCTTGACACTATTACAAGCCATGTGTCCATATCCAATAGTGAACATATAGGAAGCCAAGTCCTAGCTTCTTGAAGCGGCAAAACTTCATGTCCACATAGGTAGTTCCTTTTAATCTTGCACCTGCATTTGCAATTTTTCAAAGGAACTATTAAGAAGATATTCTTCAACCTAACCTTTACTTGCAGGTCTGAACACATACCTTGGGAAAGATAATAACATGTGTTCCAATCTCCAATTGCGAGCTTTCCACATTGAATTCAAGCTTCTAACGTTGTATTAGAAGGGAATTGGGTATCTCACAATTAGAGGATTAAATGGACTTTAATCCCATTCCCATTGCAGACTTATTTACCAAGTCTCTGGCTAACCCCTTCGTCAAGTGGTCAGCCAAATTTTGTTGCGACCGAACAAACTCAACTGATATCACACCATTCATGATTAACTCCCGAATCATACTATGTCTGACACCCAAGTGTCTAGACTTGCCATTATAAATCTGACTATAGGCCCTAGCCAAGGTGGCAGCACTATCACAATGGATAGACATTGGTGATATCGGTTTTGGCCATAATGGAATCTCATATATCAAGTTCCGAAGCCACTCCGCTTCTTTTCCAGCAGCAGCCAATGCTACAAACTCAGATTCCATTGTAGAATGTGTAATACATGTCTGCTTTTTGGAAGCCCAAGAAATGGCACCTCCTCCAAGTAAGAACACCCAACCACTAGTAGAAGATGAATCTTCTTGGTTGATCCAACTAGCATCGGTTATCGGTATAACCTTCTAATATAGAAGGATGTCCACTATAACACAAACCATAGTCCATAGTACCTTTTAAGTACTTGAACACCCTTGTTATAGCATGCCAATGCTGTCTACTAGGATTACTAGTGAACCTGCTCAATCTTCCAACTGCATAAGCAATATCAGGTCGAGTGCCCGTCATAGCATACATCAAACTGCCAATGGCTTTTGAGTATTCGAGCTGTGACACAGGTTTACCAGTATTTGATACAAGTTTCTCAGTAGGATCCATGGGAGTACTAACTTTAGAACAATTATCACAATTAAACCTCTTGAGAATTTTCTCAATATAATGAGATTGTGATATTGCAATTCCCTTGTTCATCCGTTTAATCTTTATACCAAGAATTACATCGGCTTCTCCCATGTCCTTCATTGAAAATTTTGATGACAAAAACTTCTTAGTTTTATCAACTACATTTTGGTCAGTGCCAAAAATCAACATGTCATCTACATATAGACAGATGATTACACCTTTACCGGATTCATCAAATCTGCTATATACACATTTGTCGGACTGATTTAATACAAAACCATTCGACAAAACAACCTCATCAAATTTTTGATGCCACTGCTTAGGTGCTTGCTTCAGCCCATACAATGACTTAATTAACTTACATACCTTATGCTCATTACCTGGCATAACAAATCCTTCAAAGTTGCTTCGTATACACTTCTTCTTCCAAATCCCCATTTAAGAATGCTGTTTTGACATCCATTTGATGGATCAATAGATTCGAATAGCCGCCAAAGCTATCAGAAATCTAATAGTAGTGATACGAGCAACCGGTGCATAGGTATCGAAGTAATCGATCCCTTCCTTTTGTCTAAAGCCTTGGATTACCAATCGAGCTTTAAACTTGTCGATAGTTCCATCGACTTTCATCTTTTTTTGAAGATCCATTTGCACCCCAAAGGTTTACAGCCTGGTGGTAAATCAGACAAGACCCATGTATTATTTTCCACAATAGAACCAATCTCATCATCGATGGCTTCTTTCCAAAAACCAGCGTCTCGAGATTTTATTGCTTCATCATAGGTTCTTGGATCCTCCTCTATACTATAACAGTAAGAGTATTGAGATTCAATTTGATCTCTTGATCCCATAACTAAATATAGTTGAAAATCAGAACCATATGATTTAGCTTTCCTTACTCTTGTACTCTTACGAGGTTCGGGTGTCTCACTTGGTACATCAATTGAATGATCATCCATTTGAGATTCAGCCGACATTGGTATAATATCCTTGGGTCTAGGTATAGAAGAGAAACGATTCTCATCAAAGATTGCATCTCTTGATTCTATAATTGTGTTTATAGAAATGAATTCATTAGGTTTTATAACATAAAACCTATATGCCTTGGAATGCTCAGCATATCCAACAAAGATGCAATCAACACCTTTTTCTCCCAACTTTTTCCTTTTAGGGTCCGGAAGTCTAACCACGGCCCTACATCCCCAAACTCGCAAAAATGTCAAGTTTGGTCTTTTCTTATACCAAAGCTCATATGGGGTAATCTTGTTCCTTTTATTAGGAACTCTATTCAATAGATGACAAGCCGTTAACATGGCTTCACCCCAAAACCCGTCACTCAAGCCGAGTAAGACAACATGGCGTTAACCATTTCTTCAAGAGTTCTCTTCTTCCTTTCAGCCACACCATTTTGTCGTGGTACATAAGGAAGCCGTAGTCTCATGAATTATCCCTACGGATTGGAAATATTTAGGATCATAATATTCACCACCTCTATCCGTACGTAAGGTTTTAATCAAGCCATTAAGTTGAAGTTCAACTTCGGTTTTATAAATTTTAAATTTATCTAGGGCTTCATCTTTTGCATGCAGCAAATAAATATAGCAAAACCTAGAAGCATCATCTATAAAAGTGACTATATACTTTTTATTGCCTAAAGATGGAGTTGCATGAAAATCACATAAATCACTATGTATCAATTCAAGTTTCTGAGAATTCCTTGTAACACTTTTAAAAGGTTTCCTAGTGATTTTTGTTAACATGCAAGTATTACACCTTTCCGTATTATTATCAATAACAGGAATCAAACCATCTTTGGACATTTCAAGCATTCTTTTATAGTGCACATGTCCTAACCGAGCATGCCATAATGAGGAATTAACAACAACGGAGGAAGTCATATAAACGAACTAGAGTTAACAGGAATTTTATTCAAATTCAACATAAACATCCCATTGTTATAATAACCAAATCCTACAAATACACCCGACTTCGATAAGATATACTTATCGGATTCATAAACTTGTTTATAACCACACTTGTTCAAGACAGGACCAGAAATTAAATTCTTACGAAGTTTAGGTACATATAAAACATTAAACAAAGAAATCGTTTTTCCCGAACTAAATTCCAATACCACACTTCCTCTTCCTTGAATAGGAGCGGAATGGTCATCACCCATGTAAAGGACAGATCCGTCTTCCATTGGTTCGTATGTCTTAAACCAACAACGATCTTTACAAACATGAGCGGTGGCACCGGAATCAATCCACCACGCAATAGCATCATCCACGCACATAAAATGCCTCGAAATTATTGAAACGGAATTTTTAATAAATGCTGTTCCAACTATGAATTAAATTCTGACCTTGGTTTTGAGAATGGTCCTTAGACCCCTTTCCCGAACCACTTGTGCTTGCGCCGTTCTTGTTGTTTCCAACACGACAATCCTTCTTAAAGTGACCAGTTGCCACACTTCCAACAAGCCAATTTAGGCTTCTTGTTGGGACCAGAACCATTGTCATTGAAAGCTGCGTTTCTTTCCTTTGTTTTTGTTTCTACCATCATCAATCATATTGACCGATGGTCCACCAACTTCCTTTCCTTTGCCTTTGTCATTCTCTTGCGCCCTTAGAGATTCCTCTATGCGCAAGTGACTACCAAGTTGAACCAAAGACAGATCATCTTTACCATGTTTCAAAGTGTGTTTGAAATCCTTCCAGGAGGGAGGCAACTTATCAATCACACTTGAAACTGATATTGACTCATCCATCTTCAACCCATGTTGAGTATATTGTCCAAGGATTCTAAGGAGTTCATTGAATTGTTCCATGACAGGTCTAGAATCAACCATCTTGTAATTGTTAAAATTACTCACAAGGAACTTCTTACTAGAAGCATCCTCTGCCATGTACTTGGATTCAAGAGAATCCCATAACTCTTTAGCAGATTCCTCATTTTGATAAATGTCAAATAAAGGATCAGACATACCGTTCAATATGTGTCCTCTGCAGATGTAGTCATCGTTCTCCCACTTCGATCTACGTCTGACGGCCTCCAAGTTATCCTTTTCAAGCAATTCTGGAATTGGAGTAGATAGAACATACACCACCTTTAATGTTGTCAAAAGGAAGTGCATCTTCTTTTGCCAACGTCTGAAATCTTGCCCTTCAAACTTGTCTAGCTTTCCAAACTTTGTTGTCATCTCCTTCACAGTAGCCATGAGTATCACCAAATACTTTATTCGTTTGTAGGGGAAATATAGGGTCTTGATCTTGATACAGAGGCCGGATATGTGATTGAATCGTGTATAATCCACTTTCCGAATAAAGTATTTCGACCCTTAATGCCTGGGTTACACAAAATCTTTATTGGGATAAGACAATCACGCAATTTGTTTTCTAGGCAAAGAGAACAAATCAAAACTTGAGAATTGTTTTGCTTTCGTTATATTGTTGTAATTCACTCTTGTGTTTTTCATGTATGTACAACTGAGATCAATCCCTGTATATATACAGATGGAGAGGTATTAGTTAAAGGGTATAATCAAAAGACATGACTTTAGCCAAGCAATGAGTCTCTTCATTTTGAAAAGGCATCTGTACAGGAACTGCACGGCCGTGTCTTAAGAATTGCACGGCCGTGTTGTTCATACCTGCACTGCGGCCGTGTCATATGAGCTTGCACGGCCGTCTTTGTTCATATTGATCAGCAAAAAGAGCTACCCTTTAACTTTTACTTCTATATCGAGGTTGACTTCGTTTTAGCTCAAACGAGTGTGTACTCCACACTTTCCCTTACTCGTATCCGAGTCTAATACGAATCACATTGATCTCTTAGTAAATCACCATTACAATAAAACAAGTTGATGACACTAAAATCACCAACAAATAGCGGCGACACGCTCAACTAAGAACCCTAATTGATAATCAAACTAAGCCGACACGGTCAATAATTCAATTAAACAATTGATTTGATTTAAGAAATTAAGATTGAGAATAATCACTAATATACTTTCACTTAGATGATTATCTAGTTTTACCCAAATCATAAATCAAGATGACACATACAAGATTTGTGAAATTGCTACAATGAAAACCCTAATCCGACACGGTAGAAGAGATTTCTAGCGGTAATTAATCACAAGAATAAAGAAATTGATCAAGTTTCTTAAACCCTAGTAATCAATATAAACCATGCAAAGCAAGTAAAACTATGAAATAGGGATAATAATTGGGAGAAGAAATCAAACCTCAATTCATTAAAAGAATAGTTCAAGAACTTTAATCCAAAGGGATGGAAGTTAAGCTTCCATGGAAATAATCACAAACCTTGAATTGTTTCTAGAAAACTAATGTTTCTTCCTTCCAGCCGTGTACTCCACCCCAACAAAAATAAAGAAAATAAGTATTTATACTCCCTTCTCCAAACCTAGGCTAAAACAGGAAAAAGAAATAAAATAAAAACGTAAAATCCCGTCGCCTGAATTTCCGCTCGCCAAGGCACGACTCGTGACGAGATGGACGACTCGTCCCCGCTGCAGCCTCTTCTGATTCAGGCGTCCCTGTTATGGGGACGAATTGGTTGTGATTGGGACGACTCGTCCCTGCTGTTGCTCCGCTGATTCTGCCGCGATTTCAACACCCTTGAACTTTGCTTTGACCTTGTTGGCTTCCATTGATGAATTGATGAAGAGATGATGATCTTGAGCTCCTTAATCATGATTGCGAATTCTATTACAAGGTATAACTCTCTAAATCTCCCTCGAATTACATTGTTTCTCACATAATTCTCACAATACACAATTTACTCAAAATACACTAAACCTATACTAAATACATGAAAATAAAGAATAATAGAGACGGAAAACAAACGAAATAGATAGAATAAATCCGTCCCATCAAATACCCCCAAGCTTAGACCATTACTCGTCCCTGAGTAATATCCTAATCTCCAATCTAACACCGGTCTAAAACAGATGCATGGAGGGTAAATGACTCCTATTCTCCTCTAATCCGCCAACAAAACAATGTCAACCAACATAAAAATAACCATCGAAGTATAGAAACTCTGTCTCCTTATAACACCAAAATAATAACAATGAAAATAATGACCTTAGCTTGATACCAACTCCCATAATAAAACGTTATCCAAACTTAGGTCCACACATAAAAGCCAAGGGGAACTAAAAATGTCATATGTTTCCCCCACGCTTGGCTCACACTACATACACCCTCATAAAAAGAAATCATTGCAAGGTTGCGATCCTTAAACAAATATTTACCTCGTGAAAAACACCAACACCCCTTATAACTCCAACAGTGAACGAGGGTTTCTAATTCCTAGGCACCACTATCCAAACCTCCTACTCCAATAATGGCCCTACCCGATACTCCAAACCTCCCTTATGTCTCCACTCCGGTGATATAACAGATAGAAAATACTCAATTCTCACCTTTTGCCTAGGTGCCGTTTCCGGTTTTCACCTAGCCTCTCATTTTTTTCATTTTTTATTTTTTTTTTTCAAAACACACCCTCTCCTTTTGCCTAAGTGCCCTCTCGGGTTTTCACTTAGCCTCTCTTTTGTTTTTGTTTTTGTGTTTTTTTTTTATTATTTTTTGATTCAAAAACAACGAAATTTACAATGATACAATCTCCCTATACCCCCACGCTTAAACTAGACATTGTCCTCAATGGATTAAACAATTAAAACAGAACAATAAAAACATGGGGGAAAGGGCACCAAGGGACTAAATAAAGGGACGGGAGGCTCCACCAACATGAGCCTCATCAATGTAAGGGGGATGAAAGTAATCTTCATTTACCTCTAGAAGATGTTTGGTTTCCATGACATGCCTCCCAGCTGGAGACCATTTCAGCTTTCCCTTCTTCTTCTCCTTTGCTTTCTTCCTTGGTGGCTCTCCTTTCTTTTTCTCACTCTTCACTTGTGGAGACTCATCAATATCTACCGCACCTCCATCCTTGATACTCGGCTCCCTCAAGTCCATGGCACAAACTTTACGAACATTGTTCTTAGGAAAATTCTTCTCATCAAACATATCAAACCCAATTTTCTTCCCATCGAACTCCATCGTCGAGAGAACCACTAGCCACATCTAGCTTGGTATGAGAAGTAGACATAAACGGCCTACCCAATGTAATAGGAGCCTCAAAATCCGTCTCCATCTCAAGCACATAAAAATCGCCGGAAAATCAAGTCACCAACCCGACTTCAACATCTCCCACTACCCCTTGGGGTATGCGTTGGACTTATCCGCCAACCGTATAACCACTCGAGTATCCTCCAATTTACCCAATTTAAGGTCTTCAAACAATGCATAAGGCATAACATTGATTGAAGCCCCTAAATCGAGCATAGCCTTCGAATCGAACTACTCCCAAAGTCATCTGAATCACGAACATGCCCGGATCACTACACTTTTTGGGCATCTTTTTCTGATAAACTGCGCTCACATGCTCAATCACCTTTACTTTCTTCAGCTCACCCTTCTTTGGAGTCCTCTTCGGTGTGCACAATTCCTTAAAAAATCTGGCGTATCTAGGAACCTGCTTTTGAGAAGGTCCAATAATGGGATATTCACCTCAATGTTCTTGAAAGTATCAAACATATGCTTCTACGATTCCTTTGAAGCGTCTCTCTTCAATGCCTCCGGAAAAGGAACTTCCGGCTCATAGACACGCAACGGTGGTGGAACATATTTCTCTTCAGGGGTCTTCTCTACCTTCTCTTCCACCACTAACTCCGGTTCAACTTTCTTTTTAATCTCCTGTTCAGGCTCTAAAGAAACCATCTGTCCATCAACTTTCTTCTTCCGCCTCACATACACTGCGCTAACATTATGCTTCGGAGGGTTCTCAGTTTGAGGAGATGATTTTGCCGCCTCTCTAGCTTCCATTCTTACCACTTGCCTCTGCACTGCCTCCCATTTGTCTCTCCGGGTTACCAATACTAGCATCGGTCCTCTGCCGATACCAAGACTGATACTCGTATCGGTCCTCTGCTCGATACTTGAAGACCGGCTGGATAAGGTGCTCATACTCGAGCCATTAACACGGAACATGTCATCTCGTAGGCTGCTTCCTGCCTAGCTGATGTGGTGGTTGTCCCCATCTAGAATTGGGTTGATTACCCCCATAGTTATACTGTCTCTGCTGCTGCTGTGGGAACCCAACTGAATTCATATTCTCCTGACCTTCTGTCCGACTCAACAGCAATTGCTTCATCATACATTTCAACTCCATGACATCGGACTCAAGCTTCTCATTCTCCCCACTGCTTGTGCCCATAGCACTAACCTGTCTGAGACTGGATCTCCTCCCATGTGTTCGGGTACTCCTTCCTAGCTCCTCTAGCAATTTCTGGGCTTCCTCAGCCGTCTTATTCAGAACACTGCCCCCGCAACAAGAATCTATCATCCTCTTATCCTGCATAAGTAATCCCCCGTAGAAGTAGACTATCAGCTGGTCATCAGTATACCCATGATAAGGGCAGCTCCTACAGAGAGTATGGAAGCGAGTATAGTACTCATATAAGGTCTCATCTGCCTTCTGCTCCATGTTGCTGATATCCCGCTTCATAATATTTATCTGGTCAGGTGGGAAAAATTCTTCAAGAAACACCTCCTTCATCTTCTGCCAAGAAGTGATACTGTTGGCCGGCAAGTGGTAATACCATGTATTAGCATTGTCTTTCAGGGTGAAAGAAAACGCTCTCAATAAAAGCTGTTCGAGAGGTAAGGTTGCCGGTTTCATGCTCTGACATATCTGCACAAACTGAGAGATGTGCTGATTCGGGTTCTGCCCCGGCAAACCGTTGAAGTGGGGCAATTGATTAAGTAGCCCAGGCTTCAACTCAAATGTAACCCCAGCAGGCAAATTTGGAAATAAGACTGCTTGTGGTTGCTCTCCCCAATTGGGAGCTACTCTCTGCCGTAATGTCAATGGGGGTACTACATCCTCTCTATTATTTCCTCCACCTCCTCTATTCACATTATTTTCCACTTCAGGAATTACATCACCTTCTGGTCTCGCCATCTTATCCACTAACAAAGCTTTCCTTACATTCTGAAAATTCTTTCAATTTCTGGTTCACAAAGCTCAAGAAAATTATTAGTAGAACGGGTATGGACCAAACAATGATCCACACCACGAAGGGACAAGGATAATGTAAAACAAATAATTAAAATAAAAAGACAAAAATTAAATAAGAACACAAACAAATAACACCGTTCCCCGGCAACGGCGCCAAAATTTGATAGGCTTTATCGCAACACCTACAAATTACTACAAGGACTCTTAATAATGTAGATAGTGAAAGTCCAGGATCGATCTCAGGGAACAGTTATTTGGTTGTGTAATTGCCACTTAGCAAGATTGGGGGATTTGTTTTGATTTGTTGTTGTAATTAAACTATAGCAAGAAAATAGCTTTGTAGACAATAATTTAAAAGAAGACTTTGGATCATCGTTCTATCCCCATTCTATTTCTGAATATCATTGATTAAATCCCTTCCCTTATTCCCCTATTCACTCAATCACGAGATATATTTCAATCTCTATTTCTTTCTTTGATAGTAGTTAATAGCGGCGACACGCTCAACTAAGAACCCTAATTGATAATCAAACTAAGCCGACACGGTCAATAATTCAATTAAACAATTGATTTGATTTAAGAAATTAAGATTGAGAATAATCACTAATATACTTTCACTTAGATGATTATCTAGTTTTACCCAAATCATAAATCAAGATGACACATACAAGATTTGTGAAATTGCTACAATGAAAACCCTAATCCGACACGGTAGAAGAGATTTCTAGCGGTAATTAATCACAAGAATAAAGAAATTGATCAAGTTTCTTAAACCCTAGTAATCAATATAAACCAAGCAAAGCAAGTAAAACTATGAAATAGGGATAATAATTGGGAGAAGAAATCAAACCTCAATTCATTAAAAGAATAGTTCAAGAACTTTAATCCAAAGGGATGGAAGTTAAGCTTCCATGGAAATAATCACAAACCTTGAATTGTTTCTAGAAAACTAATGTTTCTTCCTTCCAGCCGTGTACTCCACCCCAACAAAAATAAAGAAAATAAGTATTTATACTCCCTTCTCCAAACCTAGGCTAAAACAGGAAAAAGAAATAAAATAAAAACGTAAAATCCCGTCGCCTGAATTTCCGCTCGCCAAGGCACGACTCGTGACGAGATGGACGACTCGTCCCCGCTGCAGCCTCTTCTGATTCAGGCGTCCCTGTTATGGGGACGAATTGGTTGTGCTTGGGACGACTCGTCCCTGCTGTTGCTCCGCTGATTCTGCCGCGATTTCAACACCCTTGAACTTTGCTTTGACCTTGTTGGCTTCCATTGATGAATTGATGAAGAGATGATGATCTTGAGCTCCTTAATCATGATTGCGAATTCGATTACAAGGTATAACTCTCTAAATCTCCCTCGAATTACATTGTTTCTCACATAATTCTCACAATACACAATTTACTCAAAATACACCAAACCTATACTAAATACATGAAAATAAAGAATAATTGGGACGGAAAACAAACGAAATAGATAGAATAAATCCGTCCCATCACTTGCCCTCTTAGGGAATATATATACAACTTTACTATGTGACTTGCCGACGAGTATCGCGGTTCATCTAAATTGTCATGGTTATGCCTTGCAAGAACCTGTTGAACCTTAACTTTATTCAACTCATCTGGATTTTGTCATGTCTTTGATTATTTAATGAACCTATATGTGTAGTTGCAGATGCGTATTTACGTGTATAAAGATACTATATATATTCACAAGTTGAAAAATTACAGTTTATATATCAGGGAACAATAAGAACTAATATATTGCTAAGCTTCAGACCAAGTAATAGCCAAGTCTCCCCAGTTATCTTCAGGGACACCTAAAGCTTTCCACACAGCTTTGGAAGCATCAACGATATTATTGGGGCATGGTGGCTGATAGTCATGATCTTCATCACATCCCATAGTAGAGTCACATTCATCTACAACCATGGCCTTCACACTTCTCCCATTACCATTTATTGTGATGAAGTTGTGGCACCTGTCCCCTCCTTTATACCATCCAGTTGATAGTGCAACAACCGGTGTTTCATCCGAGTGATAGTGACCGTCACACTCAGATGGCCCCCCACCATCGCCTCCCTTTTGGAAACTGTTTAGTGTGAGAGTTGCCTTGGTATTACTTGTCACCTGGGGTGAACATGTGTAAGTTGTGTAAGGCTTTCCTTGGATGCAACAATCAGAGTCGTTCTCTCGGTTGCACTGTCCAGGAGGGGCCTTTTTCCCCTTAATAGTTCAACTTGCCTTGCATGTCTGAGCAGCAACATCCAGTGAATGCGTGACAAGGAGAATGGACAATAACAGAAGAGATGCTCCCAGGTTGATTCATAATATCTCTTTCTTCTTTTCACTCCCTGTGAATGTTTTTGGTTTTGGTGCAACTCTGATAATGGCTTTCTCTATTTATACGAGTTTTACTAGAGAAACGCCAAATGTAAAAAGGCTTCATATTTGGAGTCTTAGTTTGTCATCTTCCTGAATGAAGTGTTGTCTACGTGAAATTCCCGGTAGAGTGTAATGCAGCAATTAATTTTCTTGCATGTCTGTAATTTTCCTAGAAGAGGATATTGGATGCCGAAGAGAGAAATGAAGTCTAGGTATGGTCCTCATGTATAGTTATATATATGCAGTAATCTTCTACTCCCCGCGTCCCTAAATGAGTATCCATTCTTAATTTTTGTGCATCAAAAGTTGGCTTTTAAGCAGTGTTACTAGCATATGTTCATAAATATCCTTAATGATCACACCACTCTCTCTCTCTCTCTCTCTTCACACACACACACACACACGTCAAAGAAAGTAGGTCCTTCTTTTTCAGAAAGAACACACACACACACACACACATATATATATACTCCCTCCGTCCCGTCCGACTTAGGAATTTTTCATTTGGTGTGGGGATTAAGAAATACTATTATAATATTAGGAGAGAGAATGAGTGGAGGATGTGTTGTGAGTGTGAAAAATTAAATAGGAGAGAGAATGAGTGGGATAAATAGTGATGGAATTATTGTTGTGAGTATGACAAGTGGGTCCCATTTAATATAAAAGTAATATAAACTTTCCATTTTGGGCCGTCCTAAGTCGGATGGGACGCCCAAAATGGCAAAACGTCCTAAGTCGAACGGGACGGAGGCATAGTTGTTAAATATCGCGATACGCGATACGTATCGCCGGTACGATACACGATACGCACTGTTTTGATACGTATCGCATACAGTGTATCGATTTTCTCTCTGTATCATGCGTATCGCACGTATCGCATATCGTATCGTGCGTATCGGCGATACGGACGATACGGACGATACAGTTAAAAAGGGTTTGGGATTCTAGGGTTTCCAATTTTATGGAAACATCGTCAATTTTAGGAATTAAAATCGATTATAAAATCGATTGTGAAATCGATTTTGAAATCGATTATAAAATCAATTGTAAAATCAATTTCATAGACTTACCCAAGCAATTCAAATCGACTCACCAATCCTTCAGCGATCGTCTATTGACGACGACGACGGCCTTCGCAACTCACGTTCATCGTCAATTTCAGGTTCGCGTCTCGTCGTTTTGAACTATGCGTCTCCTTGTTTTGGTTTTTTTTTTTTACTCTGGTTTGTTTGCAACATTCATGTACTCTTTTATTTTATAGTTTTTTTTTTCTTTTCTTTTTTTCAACAACAACGTGTCTTTCTCTCTTTATTTTAAGTACATGTGTCCTCCTTTCATGGTTTTTAAGTCAGTTTTTTTTTTCTTTGTTTAATTATTTTTTTTCTAGTTTTAAGCAAGGTTCCAAAAAGCGCCAGGCGAATGCTAGGCGGCGGAGCCGGGCCTAGCGCCTAGGCGGGATTAGTCGAGACCTAGGCGGGGCTTAGAACTAGGCTTTGGAGAGGGGCCTAGCGCCTAGGCGGGGCCTAGGCGCCCTTAGACGGGATCTTTTAGAATACTGGTTTTAAGTCAATGTTTGATTATAAAAAATATCAATGTTTTTTAAAAGTAACTTACTATATTTTTTCTTTTTTTTTTTCTATTGTTCCACTTAATGTTTTTAAGCCAAAGAAACTTTTTTTTCGTTTTCTTCTCTAATTTGTACTCTTTTATTTAATTTTTTTTTCTAGTTTTCCAATCATAAACTGACTTTTTAAAATTTATTTTTTCATAAAACAACAAAATACTTTTGTTATTTTTTTAAAATTCTTAAACTGACTTTTAAAAGTAACTTATTATGTTTTTTTCTTTTCCTTTCTTTAGTGTTTTATACTTTAAATTCATTTTAATTTTTTAAACTAGTATTTGTTTTGTTGATTTGAACTACGTGGTTTAAATTTATGCTCCTTTTGCCTTAAAATCAAGGTACTAAAAAGCGCAAAGCGGATGCTAGGCGGCGGAGTCGGGTCTAGCGCCTAGGCGGAGACTAGTCGAGATTAATCGGGATTAGTCGGGACCTAGGCGGGGCTTAGAACTAGGCGTTGGAGAGGGGCCTAGCGCCTTGGCGGGACCTAGGCGCCCTTAGGCGGAGTCTTTTAGAACACTGCTTAAAATTCTCTCTTTTGGTGTCTAAATTAAGTTTAGGATATTATTATAAGTGAAAATGGCATTTATTAAATGTTTTATGTTAGTCCTTAACATAACTACTTCTTTGGTTTTTTAAGTAATTATTTCCATTGTTTACTTTATTTTTGATATTCTTTAGAGATTTTGAATTTTTTTTTTCATTGTGTTCCGTATCTCCGATACGATACACGATACGATACGCGATACGATATCTAGGGTCTCCGATACGCGATACGATACACGATTTGACAACTATGGACGGAGGGAGTATATATTTATATATATATATATATATATATATATATATATATAAAATTTTATTAACTTATTGTGAATTTTATTTTTTCTAGCCCACATTTCATGCCCCTCCCCCTTCACCTCCCTCTTTTTTCTTTTGACACATCTTTGTTGTTAGGTGTTATAAATTATTTTGCCTCTATATGCATTATTTATCTGTATTTGCACATGACCATATTCCCACCGTGAGCTATTCTATTTAACTTTTAACTTCTTTGCCTAATAAACATTTCTAGAATGTTTTTGTTAGTCATGGTTCCTTTTTTCGACCGAGTTAGGATCATTTTCTATGGTTGCTTTGACTCGCTGAAATGAATTATAATAAAAAGTCACTTGCAGTGGCGGCACTGGTACTTTGTAGGGTCATAGGGTCTAGTGGTCAGGACATTGGACTCTGAATTCAGAGCCCGAGTTCAAATCTCGGTGAGGCCTATTTTTAGTGTTCAAGCTTTTTTCTTATATATTACTCTGTCTGGTGGTTCTGTTTAATTCGTGATAGTGGGAAATTACAAAATCTGTTAAAGAGTATGTCACAAGTCCTTACGGTTTTCTGCATGGTTGAACACTGGTATATTTGCTAGTGTATGTATCTCATGCTTACAAAGGAATAATCTTTTAGGGCTCGTTTGGTAGGCCGATAGGATTAGTCTGTGTTAATAGTGTGTTAATAGTGGGGATTATTAATCAGGGAATTAATAACACCACCCTTTTCTTGGGGATTAATATGAAGGGGTTAGAGGGGATAAGAGTGGATAAGAAGCTTATCCGAGTTGTACCCATGATTATTACTCCCATTGCATTTAGCCTACCAAACATCAAGATTATTGGACTAAAAATCATATCCAACTCTGTTAGGACCTAACTATGTAAGCCACATAGTTACCATAGGTTTTGACAAAGAAATATATCATATGTTATCTGACAGCCAAGATAACATATGACCTTGGACAGCTAAGCCATCAACTTCAATCTGCACTCCTATATATATATCAACTGGACAGCTATGATTCAAAACATCCCTCTAAGATATCACTCAAAACCTCTCATATACATTAATGCATCTAAATTACATGTGTAGTATGATGTATTACATAATGCCTAAACCTTCTAGATCAGAACTTAGCTCTGACAGCTAAGGTTCTCTCACAGCAAATGTTTCACTCCTCAACAGCTATGATCTTCAACATCAACAGCTATGAAGAAATCCTGTGATGACCAAGATATGCCTTGTCCAAATCTCTCCATACAGATGTTGCCAGCTCATCTCCATAAAAGATCACATGCCTGGTTGCAGATTCCAGCTATTTTATTCTCCAGTCAACAAAGGCTCTAAATGCAACTCCAACATGCATTCACTCCCTTGTCTCCTTGTCTCCTCCAACGGCTATTTCCTAGCTTATAAAAGGAACTCTCCAAGACTGAAGACTCACCCCTTTTTCACACACAACTTCTACAAACCTTGCATCCAAACCTTCTCAACCTGCAACCAATAATCAAAACAATATTAAGACACTTGTAACTGATCTCAGGTGTATAAACTGATTTGTAAGAACCCCTTAAGACTGACTTTAAGTGGGTAGTGTAAATAGCTCAGATTAGAGCTTGATCCCTAATAGACTGTACTTATTAGGAAGAGGAAGTTCAAGGAACTTGCCTAACCTTTAATTTGATCTAAGCAAACAGGACCTTTCAAACTCTAATCATGCTACCAAACGACCCCTTAATGTCTACTTAATCAGGATCTCATTCTTATAGAATCACCTTCTTCTGAAGTGTATTACCGTCTTCATATTAGGAATATTAGTTTGTTGTCTTTTCTTTCAGTTGCTCGATTTTCTTTCTGAATATTTTTTATCTGCAGATGTCCAAACAGTTATTGCCACTACAACGAATCTGATCATTAACAACGTTTTTTGCACAACGTTTTTAAAAAAATGTTGTTATTGTTCTGCTAAAGACAACGTTTTTTTTCATAAATGTTGTGTTTTTCACAATATAACACGTTTTTTGTTAAATAGTTGTAGTACAATGTCAATGACAACGTTTTTCTGAAAAACGTTGTGACTTAGACTTAATTAAGACAACTTTTTTTTGAAAAACATTGTGACTTAGACTTAATTAAGACAACTTTTTTTTGAAAAACGTTGTGGATATAACAGCCCTCATAAAACGTACAGCCTCTTTATTTCGACCTTAACCCACAAATTGAATTCTCTCTCTCTCTCTCTAACAAGCTACTCCGTCTCCACCACCATGGCTACCTACTTCAACGGCTCAACTTTCATCCGGCACCGGCAGGCAATTACAGGTGAAATCTCTTTCTCTCTCCCATTTTCTCTCTTTCTTTCTCCCATTTTCTCTCTTTCTCTCTCCGGCTTTCTCGCACAAGGTTTCAATGTATATATCTGTGTAGAACCCTAAATACAAACCCCAAAACATCCTCTACCTGATAATCCTTAAAACATCCTCTACCTCGATGTTGTAAGTTTAGGGCTTTTTAAATTAGTTTGTTTCCGTTTGTAGCCTGAATTGAAATTCCACGATTGAGTTCTGAAATGTTAGGGTTTCTGTGGATTCCTTCTTCTGAGTTATAGGTTGGAAATTTGGGGATTATTGTTGAATTTGAAATTCCTAGGGTTTTCTGTGGTATTTTGAATTCTAACTGCTGTTTGAAATTCGAAATTAGGAATCTGATGTTTCGAGCGCTGAATCCCTAGGGTTTGGTTCAGTTTGGGGCTTCGTTGTGTGCAATACTATAGGAATCTTGTTTGTGTGGTGACCATCCTCGTGTGCCCAACCCTATGGTACGCTTATTTGGATCATTATGACGGTAGAAGTTTTATTTACTTTTTTCATCCTGCATGGATCATGTGTCATTGTGATGCATTTAGTGGAAAAGACGATTTCATTGTAAGTGGGTCAAAATCATGATATAGTGGTATTTTTTCACTATACTGATGACCCATATCAAATGACCCCCCCAAAAATAGCTAAGGATGCATATTTAATACCTGTGCCCTCAACTTTTGCACTTCAGTTGCTGATGGAAAGAAAATACTTGCGTTTATGAATGTCCCTGGGCTTGCAAATAAAAATGTCTCTCACCACATGCGGGTTTGTTTCCTTTAGTATCATTATGGTATTGAAGCCGTGATAAATTACAACTTTTATATGCACATCAATGCAAGGAATTAACTAAAATTTACAACATTTAGATGTAAATTTAAATTAAATACTCCTAATTCTCATATAAAGTAAGTTAAAGGATAGCTAAGGGAAAATGTACTAAAAATTGTTTTTGTATGGTGGTTAACTGGTTTACATAGAACATTGAAAATGCACTATATGTTGCAGTCTCATATTTGACCATTAATTTTTTGTTGCTATGGCTGTGTTTCTCTCCAGTGACATCTTCAGAAAGTTTGACATGGATTTTATTACCTTTTCAGCAAGCAGCAAAATGATGTCATATTTGAATGCTAACCTCCTGAAATCTATTCGGGTTTTCTTGGCCATGTCTTCAAATGGCACCACAGATGTGGCAAGGGCGATGATGATGTAAGACTTTCCTCCGAAGGAATTTTATTGTTGTAATCAGTTTTTGAATTGCTCCTTAAATTGTTTCATGTGCTTGAGCATCCATTAACCCTTGGCTTTTCCACGGATTGGTATATTTCACAGATTTGGGGTTACCTTGGGGGAACTCGTACTTGTAGCTAAACTGACCCATTGACTGAAGTTGTGACCCAGTTTTCTTGAATTCTCAAGTGTCCCACTCTGGCTTGACTGTTGAAGCTTTGCGTTGACAAGGTTCACTCTCTGCATTTGGGTTGTGTAAAATTTCAAGGGAAATACTGTTGATTTTGGATTTGATCTAATACAGATTGACCTAGCTTTTATCTATAGTCTGCCACCAGTGTATCATATTTGTGTCAAAAGTCCCTTTTAAGAGTGATTTTATTTTCAACTTGGTTACTTGAAAGAAAGAGGATGTCTAAACTGTATTTTAACAACCTTGTATTTGCAGTTGCAATATATTTATGACCGCTGCAAAAGACCTAGGTGTCTTAATGGCCATGAATTGGTCAAATGTGTGGGTGGTGGAAGGTCATGCCCACTTGGTTCATCACATCAATGGCTTACTTAGCCAACTAGCTTGGCAATGAGACAGCCCAATAGGTGCTTTCCAAGGAAA
Organism: Adenophora triphylla var. japonica; assembly: GCA_022495995.1. Taxonomy (NCBI): domain Eukaryota; kingdom Viridiplantae; phylum Streptophyta; class Magnoliopsida; order Asterales; family Campanulaceae; genus Adenophora; species Adenophora triphylla. The sequence continues at coordinate 86,874 of JAFEMH010007299.1, forward strand.
TTGTTTGCAATAGCATACTCCCTCTGTCCAAGGAAATTATTTGCAATCTTTAAACTTGATTCTTTCTCTTGTTATTTGATGCATTTTTCTTCATCTAACAACTAACAAACTCTGACATCTGACAAGGATGATAATCCCCAAAATACCCTTTTTGGGTATAAAACTTTGTATATATGGTGGAGCACAAGTCAATGGATCAAGTGATGTGGGTGATACAAGTCTTGGTTATACATTGTTCACACAATGACCTGCAGTCAAGCTTGTGTGCGTGTCAGCTATAGCTAGTGTGCAAAGCCTTTAGGAAAATACTCCCTCCGTCCCAAAACTCGATCATCCCCCCCCCCCAACTGTTTGATGAAATGCTCCAAAGTCAGCCTCGCCCTTCAATCAGACAGTTTACCCATCTGATTTCAGTCTTTTGAATAAAATGCTTTTGATGGTCTATGCAAGGACAATCTGATTGATGATACTTTGAAACTCCTTGAAGAAATGATTGATAAAAACATTTTGCCTGATATTGTTACTTACAACTCTTTGATAAAGAACTACTCCTTCCATTCCAAAATGAATGATCATTTTGAGTTTAAGGGTCATTTTTGAAAATGTTGATTTTTAATAGAAAAAAAAAACATTAACATTCTTGCTATTCACTTTCATAAGTTTAGTTTTGCAAAAATATAATGAATTATGAAAAACAATTTGAAAATAATTATTTAGGGATAAAGTTTTATAATTGACAAGTTTCAAAAAAGTCATTCATTTTGGAGTGCGTCTGCGGAGAAACGCGTTTCTCCGTCGCGTATGGAGAAACGGGGCTTATTATGTCGCGCGACGTAAGTAGCCAGTTTCTGGATATCCTTTACAAAGCTTCTGGATATCCAGAAGCTTTGAAATGGATATCCAGAAGCTTTGTAAAGGATATCCAGAAACCAAGTATTTTTCTGGATATCCTTTACAAAGCTTCTGGATATCCAGAACATTGAATATGGATATCCAGAAGCTTTGTAAAGGATATCCAGAAAAAAAATTTGGTTTCTGGATATCCTTTACAAAGCTTCTGGATATCCATTTCAAAGCTTCTGGATATCCTTTCCAAAGCTTCTGGATATCCAGAAGCTGAGGAAGTGATATCCAGTTTTTGTGGCTAGGTATGTCGCGCGACATAACAAGCCCCGTTTCTCCATAAGCGACGGAGAAACGCGTTTCTCCCCAGATTTTGTGTTCATTTTGGTACAAAAATGATCATTCAATTTGGGACAGACGGAGTATATTCATTTTGGTACAAAAATGAATATTTTTTATCTGCAGATGTCCAAACAGTTATTGCTTGGAAAGTGACTGCTATGAAATGTAGTGTGAAAGCCCCAATAAACTGGTAACTTCAAATCAATTGTATTTACGTGTGAATATGAAGTGATGATATTTATTATATTTAGGTGTCAATGCAATAATATATTTAGTTCTTTTATTACATTTCAACTTATTTGCCTTGATTTCTTTATGGAACCCATTGACAACTGAGACTTCCTCTATTATAAAAGTGAACAACAAGAAAAAGGTCTGAGTCCCAAAATTATTTGAGGGGTCGGCTAACATAAATTGTCGAATGGACTCATCATTGAAGAATGTGAAAACAAAGAAAAAGTGGAGGAATGGTAAAATAAACCCTAAAAAAAATTAATTATTGGCTTCATTTAGAAAATCATCAATGAATAGAGTTTTGGTTTGAAATTAATGAGAACTTCTGTAATTTATGGCAAATCTTATCAACAGGACTCTACTCCCTCCTTATCCTAAGGTATACCTCTTTCGTATCTCAAATGTTACTACATTTATGACTTGTCAATTCATGTTCTTTAACACGAATGTACTTTGAGTTATAATTTTTTATTAAGTTAATTATCCTAATTAACATCTAAAAATTGTTATTGATAATATTTACTCCCTCCGTCCCACATACCATTTATCTTAGTGTTTTAGTGCGGTAATTAAGAAAAAATGTAAGTGGTGCAAGTGTTGTGAATATGAAAAGTGAGGTAGGAGAGAGAATGAGTGAGATGAATAGTAAGTTGATTTGTGTTGTGAGTATAAAATAAAGTAGGATAGAGAATGAGTGAGACGAATAGTAAAGATTCTTTGCAATTTTAGAAAAGAGAAATGGCATGTGGGACGTCCAAAACGGACAAAGAGAAATGGTATGCGGGACGGAGGGAGTATAATAGTGTAACAATAACAAGTTTTAAATTTTCATTAGAATAATTAAATTAACCTAAATTTACTGCTTAAAGTACATTCGCGATAACACCAAGAAAGTAGGAAGATCGTTCCAGGAAGGAGGGAGTATATAATTAAATCCACATTCCACGAAATTTCCTACTTAATAATAATATAGTTCCACTTGTATTTTTTTTTCTTTTTTAAAGTCTGATTAGGTCATTGCCAGTTCATTGTACTAGATGTATGATTAAGAAGGTTATCTTCTTAAGTAAAGAAGCATTTGTTTATTTTCTTATTTACTATTGCTCCATTTGTATAAAACTAGTTGCATTTTATTTATGTTATTCATTTTGCACCTTCATCTTCATTTCCTACTAATAAAGGGAATAACAAGCAGTTATTTAAATAAAAAATTATTTTCTCATATTACACGTATGAGAAAGAAAGTCAGGGGCGGTGGCACTAAGGAACCAGAGGGTACGGTGGGCCCCACTGAGTTATTATTTTTTTTAATTTTTTTTTTATGTAAGTGATAAAGACTTCTCTGGTTAAAACAAAAGAAATAAAACATCAAATAAATCAACAACGCTCAGCCACAGAGACGGGGAAAAGGAGCAGCGACGATTTCGCGGGGAAGCACGTTCTTAGAAAGTCTTATGCATCTAGTAGTGTAGTAGCAAAATAAAAATAAAAATAAATACGTCTGATTACAAAAAGTCTTGTGCATTTAAAAATAAAAGCAAGTTGATATTTCTTTTTCATAAGTTTTAGGTGAAACAAGGAATCTTATAGCTAGTTGTCTCATCAAAGCATTATTGGGACGGTCATATTTTTAATTAAAGGCTCTAATAATACTCCACTTGTATTATTTTTGCATTTTGCTTACACCAGCTTTATTTTTGTTTATGTTATTGAAAGTTGTAATCTAGCTGCTTAACTTTGTTTAAACTTCCTATCTTCCCTTAAAGTATGGATTCACTTGATTTTGATTATACACTAAATCGATCCCCCCACTGAAAAAAAAGGTTATGTTTTCAAAATTAATTGCTCGTTTGGGCCCAAATAGTAATCAAGTACAAATTTACTTTCACCATACAATGCAAAAGAACACGATTCTCACGTACCACACTAATTTTGAGTTAGATTTGTCTTAGAATTTGTAGTAGTCTAGCATTATCCGCTAGCTGAATAAGATTGTTCGTTTCCTACTTAATAAGGATAATATAGCTCCACTTGTACTTTTTATTTATTTTTGAAGTCTGATTAGGTCACTAGGTTGCCAGTTGCATTTTACTTTATGTTATCGAAAATGTCATAATCCAAGTTTCTATCTTCCTTCCCTTAAATTCAAAATTAGTGCTGTTATTCATTTTGCACCATCATCTTCATATCCTACTAATAAAGGGAATAAAAAGCAGTTATTTAAATAAAAAATTACTTTCTCAGATTACACGTATGAGAAAGAAAATCTTAAGCATCTAGTAGTGTAATAGCAAAATAAAAATAAAAAATTACTTTCTCAGATTACACGTCTGAGTATGTGTCTTTTATTAATGAGATGTCCAAAATGAAAAGTTGTGTCTTTTCAAGTGGAACGGAAGGAGTACATAATACCACACTAATTTTGAGTGAGATTTGTCTTAGAATTTGTAGTAGTCTAGCATCATCCGCTAGCTGAATAAGATTGTTCGTTTTGGAAATCTGCTATCTTTAAGTTAAAAGGAAATGACTGATTGCCAACAATAACTGTGTTGAAGCTATTATAGTAAAAACATCTTTACAGATCTATAGTAAACATGCATCTTTCTTAGAGTTTTTGCTTTTTTGGGTGAAACGGAGGGAGTACATAATAATAATGAGTTTATGCATCTAGTGTAATAGCAAAATAAAAATAAAAATATATACGTCTGAGTACAAAAAGTCTTATGCATTTAAAAACAAAAGAAAGTTCATATTTCTTTCTCATAAGTTTTAGGTGAAATAAGGAATCTTATAGCTAGATGTATCATCAAAGTTGACTCTAAAATAATACTAGTAATACTTAAATCCAAAATCAACGAAATCATCTATTCCCTCCGTCCTATACGAAAAGGTATGAAGTTGATATGACACAAAAATTAAGAAAAATGTATAGTAAATTAAGTGTTGTGAGTATAAAAAGTGGGGTAGGAGAGAGAAAGTGAGATAGGAAATAGTAAGTGAATAGTTAGTGTCAATATGACAAGTGAGTCTTATGAATAAAAAAATATTAAAAAAATTTTCATTTTGAGTGTCTTTTTTCAATGGGATATCCAAAATGAAATTTTGTGTATTTTCAGGTGGAACGGAGGGAGTACATAATAAGGATATTATAATACTACTTGTACATTACTTTTTATTATTTGAAGGATGATTAGGTCTCTAGGTTGCCCATTTCTTTGTCCAAGATGCATGACTAGGAAGGACATCTTTATAATCAAGGAAGCATTCATTGGCTTATTTATATTACCCTTAAACGGGACACCCAAAATAAAAATTTGTGCTTTTTTGGGTTGGACGGAGGGGGTGGCAGATGTACATTGAGCTTAAAGGGATCACTTGACTCCCCTGAATTTTCCATTTATTCAACTTTTGCCCTTTAGATTTTTATGAAAAAGCTATATTTATCTCGTTTGACCCCCTCAAATTTTATAGTTTAACCTCCCTCATAGTTGTGTATTTATAATTTATACCCTCTTTATCCCAAAATGAATGTTTCTACTTCAAATTTCATTATATACTTGCAACATCAAAAATTTAAGAAAAAGATAGCAAAAATACTTATACTTCTTTGTCATTAAATTTTATATTTTTTTTTTTTAAAAAAAAATCAACTTTCAAAGATAAATAAACATTCATTGTGGGACGAACGAAGTAGTATGGACATTTTCTCCCCCAATTTTAAAACAAGCCTATAATTATCTAGTTATTATTTGAAAAAGAAAAAAATAATGCTTGAAATAAAGATTTGAAAATATTACGATGCTCAAATACTTGTAACTATATATTTAATTACTTGTCTTATAAATGTCTGAAACTTTAAACTATAGTTCTCCTCAACTACTACTCTCTATCTCTCCCAAAATAAATAATAAAACTTTAATATTTATTTTTCTGGTGGGACTTAATTAGATTTTATTTTTGTATTTATTATTGACTAGTGACTCGTTTAAATTTTGTGACTTAAATTTACCCTTATGGTTGAGACCCTTACAAGAATCCTTGCTACGCGGTTATATATACTTTTATTATCATTGTTGTTATTTGAACTCATAACTAGGCGAAATAGATTATATGCATCATTAAAATCTTAGGTTTTCAATATGTGATTTTTATTTTTTTTCTGTTACCACAAATTTGACCCCCCCCTCACTAAGTTTTCTAGATTACCACGGGACAGAGTACATAATAAAAAAAATTATAATACTACTTGTACATTACTTTCAATTATTTGAAGGGTGATTAGGTCTAGGTTGCCCATTTCTTTATCCAAGATGGATATTAGGAAGGCCATCTTTATAATCAAGGAAGCATTCATTGTCTTATTTATATTACCCCTAAACGGGCACCCAAAATATAAATTTGTGCTTTTTTGGGTGAGACAGATGGAGTACATAATAAGGATATTATAATACTACTTGTACATTGCTTTCTATTATTTTAAGGATGATTAGGTCTCAGGTTTCCCATTTATTTGTCGAAGATGCATGATTAGGACAACTCTTTATAATAAGGAATCATTCATTGTCTTATTTAATATTACCCCTACTTGTATTATTTTTGCAGTTTTTCGTAACACTAGTTGTATTTTAATTTATGTTATTGAAGGTGTTTTCCAAATGCCCAACTTCTTTACTAGTTCCTAGCTTCCTTCCCTTCAATTTAACATAAACACAGTTCTGATTTCACAAAAAATAAAAAACATTAGCGCAATTCTAGTTAAAATTGCATAACTAAAGAATCAGCCTCGTTACGTATGATTTTCTTGATTTCGATTATACACTACATAAATCTAATTAAATGTTAGCACTAATAAAGTTATGCCTTCAAGATTATTTGCTCATTAAATTCCATAGAACTAACATATTAAGGGAATAGAGCAATTGTTACTGCAATATAAAATATATTTCTTAAACACCAGTTGTGTTTTAATTTATGTTATTGATAGTCGTATTCCAAGTGTCCAACTTCATGGCAAGTTCCTAGTTTCCTTCCCTTAAATTCAACATTAGTGCAGGTTTAGTCAAAATTGCAGAACCAATGAATGATCTTGTAAGGTTTGGGCTTTCTTGATTTTGATTATAAACTAAATCAATTTAAATATCAATTGCTCCCACCCATAAAGTTAAAAGCAATGAAAATGGTTATAGCATTTAAATGAAAGGGAAGGCTATCTACTTAAACCCATGTGGACCAAAAAAAATTGCCCGCCAATATCATATAAACTAATAATATTTACTGTGAGGTATAATATTTATTGCCAAAAAATTGATATATATTACGTTATATTTGGGAAAAATAAGATTTATATTAATAATTTCTTAATTTAACAATTACATAAAAAATTGCAATCCCTATATATTAATATTCCTTTTGTAATAACTTAGTTAATAAAATATGTAAGTAATTAAGCAACATATATCAAAATTATGAACATTTTACAATAAATATGTAATGAATAACAAACAAATTTGTGCAAAATTTATTATCTTAATTAAGAATATAAGTTTAGGTAAATCATTTGGCCGTATTATTAAAATATTTGGGTTTATGATGAGTATCCACGCGAGTATAATAACTTAAACTTTGTGTGCTAAAAATTAAAAAAAAAATTGAAAACAAACAAATATTTAAAACATTTCAAATAGGAATAGAGACACTTTAATTTCATAATATTTGGAGAATAACCTTAGAGAGGTGAGTGGTATTTTATTTTTAAAACAAAAAGTGAGTGACTTTGAATGGAGAAGAAAAAATTCACTGGATTTAAAGAAGGAAAAAGCATTGGAGAAGCTAGGTTTTGAACTTAAGACTTTCTTTCAAAATGTTGCCTTCAATCCGCTTGGCCATGAAATCTCCCTATTAATCATTCGAAGTGTAATGTATTGATATAAACATTCTCGGTAAAAAAAAAATTAAAAAAATTGAGTGTGGGCCATGGCCCACCCTAGCCTCTACATAAAACCGCCCCTGCTTCTCGGCAATATACTCCCTCCGTTCCATTTGAAGCTTCACTATTTTGATGGAGTAGGTCTGCTGAGAAACGCGTTTCTCCATAACTATGGAGAAACGCGTTCTTAATAGCCAGAAGCAATGCATTTGATAGCCAGAAAAAATTTACGGATATCGGAGTCTCGAGGTTATTACGGATATCCAGGAAGCTTTGGAGACGGATATCCAGAAGCCTTTTGGAGTGGATATCCGGAAAAAATAGATTTGAAGCCAAATCAAGGCCAAGATCCGAGAAATTGCTTATTGAAGGTTTCTGGATATCCAAAAACAACTTCAAATGTATATCCGAAACCATCAAATGAATATCCGAAACATTTTGAAAGTTTACGGATATCATTTTGAAATGTTTCTGAATATCACTTTCATAAGCCACGGATATCCTTTCAAGGGTTACGGATATCCAGGAACCTTTGAGGCCCGATATCGAAGTAACCATGGGACAAGGTCATGGCCAATGCAAAAAGTTTACGGATATCCTTTGAATTCTTACGGATATCATGCGTGGCTTGGATTTCTCCATAACTTATGGAGAAACGCGTTTCTCCCTAGATTTTACGATTTTGATGAGTGCACACAAATTAAGAAAAGTGATGAGTGGGAGAAGGGTTGTGTGAGGGAAAAAGTGAATTGATATGACAAGTGAGACTCTCAATTTAAATGTGAGGAGAAAAAGTTAGTGGGTATGACAAGTAGGGTTCACAATTTAAGTATGTGAGAGGAAGAAGTGAGTGGAGTTGACAAGTGGGACCCACATTTTTTACCATTTTAAGAAAGATGAAGCTTTTAATGGAACACACATTTGGGTAAAAGGTGAAGCTTCAAATGGGACGGAGGGAGTATTCATTAAGAACTAACACAATAATTTCCTCTTCATTTCTCAGAAGTTGAGGGTGAAAATATGTCTCTCTATACTAGATGCATTATTA